>VMDO01022626.1:0-33149 GCA_007922755.1 Pedetes capensis | reverse complement strand
AGGCCAGGGGATGGCTCCATTGGATACCGAGTCTGGAAGGGACTGTGCACACTTGCCACCCCGTGCAAAGGAGGGAAAATAGGAAGTGCAGGGTCTGGAGAGGCGGGAGCAAGTTGTGCTTAAATGCAGTGACCTCCCAGCGGGGGCAGGTCCGAGTGGGGATGAAGCCCAGTGTGGGTGGGGTCCTGAGTTCTCTCAGCGCTTTCAGCTCCCCTGGCTCAGGGAGGTATGGCGTTTCCTGTCACTTGGAGCAAGGGCCTTAGATCAATCGCCAATCAGGACGTGAGAGGCGGGGCTGTTCGAGCTGTCCAATCAGAGGGCGGGCGGGAGGAGGCGGGGCTGCCACGCAGGGCGGGATTTTCCTTCCCTGCGCGGGCAGAGCGCGGCCTCCGTTTCTTGCGGTTGGAGCGGCCAGTTATGTTGCCGTGCTGAGCCGGGTCCTCCGTTTTCGCAGGCGCCGTGAGGAGGACGCGGGAGACCCCGCGCCGGGAAGTGGTGAGTGCGGGGCCGGGCGTCCCGACCCGGGGAGGACGCGCTGGCCGGGCCCCGCCGGAAGCTGCCGTGGGGCCCCGGGCCTCGGCGTCCCCCGAGTCTGGCGCCGCCGCCCCTCGGTGCGGTCGCCCGTGGTGGGGCCGGGTCGGAAGCGGACCTGGGCGTCCCGTGCTGTCCCTGCGCGGCGTTGGGGTCCCGGGAGGCGCGGGCCGTGGCCGCCCGGGGTTTCCTTCCGGGAAGCCCGGGTCGGCCGCGGCCCCTCGCGGACAGCGTTATTTTCCATTTTCAGCCGGGGCCTCGCTGTGGACCCCAGGCTGGGCTCTCGCTCGCGACCCTCCCGCCTCGGCTGCCCTCGTGCTGGGGTCCCTGGCGGGCACAGGCCGGGCTGTGGGTGTCGCCTCGGAAACTTCCTTGGCAGAGTCAGGGTCGTCGAGTTTTTCTTTACCACCCCGAAGTTCTGAATTTTGCACTTTAGGTTGATTATTTTCCACCTTGAGTTGTTTTTAGGTGCTGTCGAGTCGGTATTCGACTCATAGCGACCCTCATAAGGTTTTCAATGGCTGACTGTTTAGGGATTGCCTTGGGAGTGGATTGCCAGGCCCTTCTCCCACACCTTGAGTTACTCTTGTGAAAATTGTCCAATTCTGTCGAATAATTATTTTTATTTTTTTTATTTTTATTTTTTTGGTTAGGGCCTCGCGCCTGTATGCTCTGCAAGTGCTGGGCCACTGAGCTGCGCCCCCAGCCCCTCTCTGTTACTTTTTGAGACAGGGTCTCGCTAAGTTACACAGGCTGCCTCTGGTCTTGA
The DNA here is from genome assembly GCA_007922755.1 of Pedetes capensis. Taxonomy (NCBI): domain Eukaryota; kingdom Metazoa; phylum Chordata; class Mammalia; order Rodentia; family Pedetidae; genus Pedetes; species Pedetes capensis. The sequence continues at coordinate 31,849 of VMDO01022626.1, read as the reverse complement.
ACTTGCGATCCTCCTGCCTCTGCCTCTGGAGCCGCCGGGATGACAGGTGTGTGTCACCACGGCTGGCTTATCCTACTAGGTGTCCACGTGGTCCTGGAGGAGCATTTGATGAGAAGATCACACTTTCATCCTTGAACTTTCGCTGCTCCCTTGTCAAAGGTCACTTGACCATAGTTTTATGTGTTAATTTCTGTTCTTTAAAATTAATTTTTAAAAAATGTACTCTTTGTTTATTTATTTATTTTTATGACACTGGGGGTTGAACCCAGGGCCTCGCCCTTCCATGCTTTTCTAGTGCTGCACCACTGAACTGCACCCTCAGCTCTTTTTTTCAGTTTTTGAGACAGTCTCATTAAATTACATAGACTGTCTCTGCTCTCGAACTTGAGATCCTCCTGCTTCTGCCTCAGGAGTCGCTGGAATTACAGGTTTGCTCCACCAAGCATGGTTTGAATTTTTTAAATTTTTCTTTTTGTTGTTGTTTTGTTCTGCTGTTTAGTTTATTCTTTCCCTAATAGTAGACCTTTGGTTATTTTAGTTCTCCACTAAATCTTAATGTCAGGTAGTCCCAATTCTGTGTACTATTTATTGTGTAGTATTGTCTTTCCATTTTGCCATTTTGCCTCTCTATGTAATTTTTTGGTTTTTTTTTTTTAATCTCTCTTTATTAGTAAGTCATGATGGGCTAAAGCATAATACAGCATTGTATTTTCTTTTGTTTATCAGACCTTGACTATGTCATCAAGGTTGGCCTGCAAGTCTTGATCTTCCTGCCTCTGTCCATAGTGGTAGGTTTACAGGCATGCACCCACATCAAGCTTCCATATCGTGGCTGGAGCTGGAGTGGGAGTAGCCGGGTGCTGGTCTCCCGGGCTTAGTGCCCAGGAATGACTTTGACACAAATGCTAGCAAAAATGCAGTTTATTTAAAGAGCTAAAGAAGAAAAGCCTCCATAGCATGGAGGGAATCCCCAAAATGGGTAACCAAAGTGTGACAGTTTTCTAGGGGTTTAATAGTGTTCTTTTCTCTGTCTTGGACTCCCTGGGCTGGCTGTATGAGATTGGTCCTCATTTAGGAAATGCCTGTGGCCCAGTAAAGTTGAAGGAGGAGTCACTCCTTTGTTCCAACCTAAAGACTAATGGATCAGCGATGGTTAAGCTTGTCATCTATGTTCTTTTCTGAAGAATGGGACCCTTGCCGCTGGGCATGGTGGCACATGCCTATAATCCCAGCAGGCAGAGGCAGAGGCAGAGGCAGAGGCAGGAGGATCGCAAGTTCCAGACCAGAGGCAGTCTGCATAACTTAGCGAGACTCTGTCTCAAAAAGTAAAAAAAAAAAAAAAAGGGCTGAGGGTGCAGCTCAGTCGTCCAGTACTTGCAGAGCATGAAAGCTCAAGGCCCTGGCTTCAGCCCCTAGTAACGCAGGAACAAAAAAAAAAAAAAAAAAAAAAAAAAAAAAATAGAACCCTCTGGAAGAAGTAAATTGTGAACTTTTGCTGACTGTGTCACTCAGGTGGTGTAACGGTTTCCTTTTTACTGTTTTACTTCAGCGCCCTGTTAATCTCAGGCCCTGCCTTTCTGTTTTACCCCTTTCTATATGGCCTTTAGAATCGGGATTCTGGTATTGATAACATAATTTGTTATAGTCTTATTTTAATTTTGTTGTGATGCTGTGGCAGTGAACATATTTATTTATAAATAAATATATTAAGACAGGGTCTTGCCAAATGACACAGCTACCTCTGGCCTTGAACTTGTCATCCTCCTGCTTCATGCTTTCCAGTTGCTGGGATGGCAGCCTTATGTCATCATGCCCTGCTGCTCTTTTCTTTATTGTTGTTGCTGTTGTTGTTGTTGTTGTTCGGTGTCCTTCAGTTGGTGTCTGACTCATAGCGACCCTACATGCAACAGACAAAATGCTATTGCCAGTGCTTTTGTGCTATTCAGAGGGTTTTCAATGGCTGAATGTTTTTTGGGGAGTGGATTGCTGGATCATTTTCCTAAGCCTATAACAGCTGGTGTTCCCAGGCAGTCTCTCGTCCAAGTATTAACCTGGCCCTTCCCTGCTTAGCTTCAGACATCTAACAGGATCAGACACCACAATGGTAAGGCTCTAGGCTTTTCTTTATTGAGATTGTTAAATCAATGATTTAAATGGGGAAGAACTGACATCTTAATATTGAGGTTTCTTATTCGTGATTAGGGATTTCCTCTGTGATTATTTTCTTTCTGTTCAAATATTGTAGGTTTTGGTTGTATGAATCATTGTATATATTTCCATTTTGTTCCTTGGTGCTGTTAAGTGGTGTTTTTAATTTCATATCCAGTTGTTCATTGGTGATAGACAGGAAAATCATTGACTTCTCATTTTAATGTCGTCTTCTACAAGTGTCCTGTAACATTAGTTCCTTGAGGTTTTTGTTGGTTCTGGGATTTTCTGCATAGACGATTGTGACATTTCTTATCACTTAAGAGTTTTGTCTTTGTTCTCAATCTCAGGGCTCCCCTTGCGACATTTCTCCCAGTACAGTTTCTCTGCAGTTGTTGGTACTGTCACATATTTCATATTTAGCATATTGATATGATGGATCACATTCCTTTGCTTTTGAGCCTTTTCTTTCTGCCTGCCAGGGACTGAAACAGGCCCTGGCACATGCTGACATGCTCTACACTGATGTACTCGCCCAGATTGAATTTTGATGTTTAAATTGGTCTTACATACCTGTAATGTTGCCCACGTTAACATATTTTAAGATAGAATTTGCTAACCTTTGTTAAAGATTTCTGAATCAGTCAGGCTATAGTTTTGCTTTTTATAATGTCTTTGTCATAGGGTAATGTCCTCAGGATGAATTAGGGAGTGTTTTGTTTTATCGAAGACATTGTAGAGAATTGATACAGAAGTGATGTCTAATTCTGTATTGGATTTTCTTTAATTATTACCTTGGGTTCAAAGCCAGAGCCTTAGATGGACTTGGCAAGTGCTCTACCACTGGGCTCACAATACCCACAACCCATTTTTTGTCTTTATTTTTAATTCATTAATTATTTATGTATTCATTTTTTTGTGGTAGTGGGGCTTGAAGCCAGGGCCTTGAGCTTCCATGCTTAGCAGTTGCTGTGCCAATGACCTGTACCCCCAGCACATTTTTTTTTTTTACATTTTGAGACAGGGTCTCATTGAACTATGCAGACTGCACTAGTCTTGAACTTCCAATCGTCCTGTCTTGGCTCCCAAGTCACTGTGATTACAGACATGCACCATTGTACCCAACTCTTTATTTTTTATCTTGATGCTGGTTCTCAGTTATTTAGGCATGGTACCTCTCACCTTAAACCTGTCATCCTGCTGCTTCTGCCACCAAATTACCAGGATTATTGGATTGAGCCAACACACTTGGCGGTTTGTTTGTTTGTTTGTTTTGGTTTTTAATAGAGACAGCGTCTCACAATGTAGACCAGACTGGCCTGGAAGTCCTACTTAGCCCTGGGAAGCCTAAAACATTTAGGTCTATAATGTATGTTGAGTTAACATTTATACATGGTGGAAGTCATGAGTCCCCAATCCCTGGGTCATAGATTGTGTCTTCTTAGGTTCTAGGCCGTACATCTGGAGGTGAACATAGAGGGAAGCTGTAACTGTATTATACCTGCTACTACTCTCTTGCATGAGATAAGGATAGGGCAGTCCACTCCCAAGGTTATCCCAAAACAATCAGCCATTGAAAACCCAATAATGGTTGCTATAATGGGACTGGGCTGAGATTTGGCTCAGTTGGTAGAGCACGGCGCTGCAGTCTCTGAGGTCCTGAGTTCAATTCCCAGCACCGCAAAAATGGGAGAAGGACCTGGCAATCCACTCCCAAGGCAATCCTGAAACAGTCAGTCATTGAAAACCCTATGAGGGTCGCTATGAGTCGGATGCCGACTCGACGGCACCTAACAACAACAACAACAACAATAATGGGACTCGTGGGCACCTAACAACAACAGGTAGCTCTTGCATTAAAAGTGGAATCGTCCCTCAAATGCCCTCTATCTGTGGAAAAATTATCGCTCATTATTATAGAAAAATTTAAATCAAATGTTAAGTGATAATGTTTGCTTAAAATGTAATTACTAGAACTTAATGTTCCTGTTTTTGGGGCTGGGATTTAGCTCAGTTGGTAGAGCGCTGCACTGCAGTCTCTGAGGTCCTGAGTTCAATTCCCAGCACCGCAAAAATGGGAGTAGGACCTGGCAATCCACTCCCAAGGCAATCCCGAAACAGTCTGCCATTGAAAACGCTATGAGGGTCGCTATGAGTCGGACGCCGACTCGACGGCACCTAACAACAACAACAACAACAACAATGTTCCTGTTTAAAACTTATACATTCCATCCTGTAAGTCGCCTCCTGTATCCTAGCTTATTTATTTCCCTGACAACCTCCACCTTGTTAGCCGCTTCCCAATTTACTACAGCTGCTAAGCTCAGTCCATTTAGTGTACTCTCCACCCTCTTAGCCACTTCCCAATTTGCTACAACTGCTAACTCAGTCTATTGAGTGTACTCTCCACCCTCTTAGCCACTTCCACAATTTCTTGCATCGTGTTAATGTTACCTGCCTATTTCCATGGTAAGTAGCTTAACCCACCCACAGATGATCATGTAGGTGGTTCACATGTGGTTTTAGCCAACAAACCCCACCCTGTAAACTACATAACCCCAGTAGTACTAACATTCTAGTCATGAGTGGACTGGTTTCCCTGGGCTGGCCTTGCTATAGCAATACATTTTTTATTTTACCCAACTCCTGAGTCTTGGAAGTACTTTCTGTTTTCTCATGCCACTTCATCATGAAACCAGTGTCTTGTGCCAGAAAGGATAGAGACCAGTGGTGTAGAAAATAGATTCATTTACATTATTTTCTGCATATGCGCATTCTGTTAACATTATTTATTTTCTTCTCTTCTCTCTCTCTGTTTTTCAGTACTGAGTTTGCCACCCAGGAACTTGCATAGGCTTGGCAAGTGTCATCATTTGCGTCTTTGCTTCTCTGTCCTGGATATGTGTTTTCTATTTACTTTAAAGCATTCTTGGTTTTAAGCAAATCGATGATATACCTTGGTGTAGGTTCTTCTACAAATCTGCTTGTGGTTTGTTGAGCTTTTTGAATGTCTGAGTATATACTTTTCTCCATTTGCAGAATTAGGGGAATTCCGTGTTCAAATATATTTTTCTGTCATTAGCTTCTTTCAGAGAGTCCATTTGTGAACATATGCCCTTGCAGTTGTCCTCCTACACACATCACTGATGTTGTCATTTTATCCATAATTTTACTCTGGGTATTTGAGATTTCATCATTTCCACTGCTCAATTATGTTTGCTCGTCTCTTCATCAGTAGTGCCTGACTTGCATTTTATTCCATCCACTGTATTTTTTGTCATAGTTGTTTTGATCAGTATTTGTTTGATTTCTCTCCTTTCATTTTAATTTTGAAGCATTTTGTGGTAATATGTTGTTGTTGTTGTTGTTGTTGTTGTTGTTAGGTGCTGTCGAGTCGGTATCCGACTCATAGTGACCCTCATAGCGTTTTCAATGGCTGACTGTTTCGGGATTGCCTTGGGAGCGGATTGCCAGGTCCTTCTCCCATTTTTGTGGTGCTGGGAATTGAACTCGGGACCTCAGAGACTGTAGTGCAGCACTCTACCAACTGAGCTAAATCCCAGCCACTTGTGGTAATATTGTCAGGTGCCGTCGAGTCGTGTCTGACTCATAGCGACCCTCATAGGGCTTTCAATGGCAGATTGCTTCGGGATTGCCCTGGGAGTGGGTTGCCACGTCCTTCTCCCATTTGTGGTAATATAGGTATATATAAATTTACAATTTTAACATTTTAAGTAGCATTAAGGAATTTCATGGTGCCCTGAGACCATTATTCCTATGTATTCCACAATTTTTCACCCTCTTAAGCAGGTCTGTACCCATTGTGCTTGTCTTCCTATAGATAAAATGGTGAGTTTAATGAAATGATTCCTTTAGGTCAATAGAGCTGATGATGTTGGTTTTCCCTTACTATTAATGTGGTTTAGTACAGTGAATATGGATCTTTTCCTGGAAGTTGGCCACGTAGCTGTTTTCCAAATCTCTTGGCATGAACATGTTAGCACCTCCAGTACTGCAGAGGTGTTTGTTGAAACATCTCTGTCAGTATTCCATCAATCCCTAGAGTCTTGTGTTTCTCCATTTCCTTCTAAGTGGCTTCCACTTCATCCTCCAATACCATTTGTTCCTCTTCCTATGCAGCCTGTAGAAATGGTTGGTCATGTACCAATTTTATCTGTTATGGAATATGCTGCTTTGGGATTGTTGGGTTTCTCTATTGATTTCCTGTTTGCAATTTCATCCAGTAATTGTTATTTGCTTGTGATTGGTGACAGGGGATCTCATACTGTGCTTTCTCCAGGCTCTCAGTGCGGAAGGTTCAGTGATTGATATCTAGTATCTCTTCATTTCTAGTTCATGGATTCAGTCCTTTAACCCCCCCTCCCTGCACTGCTAATGTGTCATTCTACCAATTTTCATGAGATATACTTGGTTTGAAATGTTTTGAAATATTTAAATTTCTCTTGAGACTTGTGTTTGACCCATGTTTTACTAAAACCTTTGTGATTTAACCTCCAATTCATTGAATTTTGAATAGCTGTGCGTTTTATAGATTACTGGTTTATTACAATCTGTTTGGAACGACTTTTGTATATTTAGTGTTTTATATTGGTTGAGTTTTTTTTATTATTCAGATTATGTTCTATGTTGGTGAGTCTTCCATGTGATATTAGGAAGAATGTGAACTTTTTTGTAGTTTCATGTATAAATGTAAATTAAGTCTATGTGATGATGGTATTGAAAGTATGCAATTACTGATTTTATGCATAGTTATCAGTTACTTATACACATGCGTGGTGTCATTGAGAATAATTGTGGATTTTACATTTTGAAAATAAGTGTTTTCTTGTCTCTTGCTGCAGTATTCACTATCTTACCTCATGTCTTGTGTATGGTAGGTAAGCACTCTGCCACAAAGATATACCTCCAGGCCCAAACAGTTTTTCGTTCTAGTGGGTTTTATGTTTAGTTTTTTGTAGTGCTTGTGGGTTGGACCATTGGCCTGCCATTTACTTTGCATCCTCTGCCCATTTTAAAATTTATCTTGAGACAGAGTCTCACAAAGTTACCCAGGCTGCCTCTGGTCTCGAATCTGTGATCCTCCCAACTTGCTGGGATTATATGCATGAGCTCCTGCATTCCAGGTTCTTTATAATTACAAGGCATGTCATTTTCTTGTGCCAGTATGTGACGCCTGCAGCTAAACCACTGTGACACCCAATCCTATCAGATCTCAGAAGATAAGCAGGATCTGACCTGGTGAAATCTGAGGTGGGGGACCACTTAGGAACAGCAGGTGCTGTAGGCTTGGGAGAAGGACCTGGCAACCCACTCCCAAAAAACAATCAGCCCATGGAAACCCTATGGATACCAGAGAAGCATTAACAATACTATTTCACCTGTTGTACATAGGGTCATTATGATCAGGACACCAACTCAACAACAGCCAGCAGCAACAATGACAACAGTATGTTGCCAGGAATTCTAAAACAGTATTCAATATTAGAGAGGATAGTGTAGTCAGCAGTATTTTCAAAACTTTTTCTGGATAAAATTAAATGTTAACTGCTACATAATGCTCATACATACTTAATGTGGTACAGTGCAACACTATTTTGTTTGTTTTTTCTTTATTTACTTTATTCATTGGTGTTGGGTTATACTGTGTGACATAATATGACCCGGAACTCTTCATCCTCCTGTCACCCTTCAGAGCGTGTAGATTACACCCACACTTAGCTGTGACATTTCTGTATATGCATTCAATGTGCAATGATTTGATTAGGACAGCTTGCATATCTACCAGTTCAGACGTTTGCCATTTGCTTTGGGGACATTCTGAATTGTCTTCACCTATTATGAAATATTGTTTTCAACCACAGTTGGCCTCCTGTGCTATAAAGCATTGTAAGTCCTCCTGTGTTCCTGTACCAGTTAACCATCCTCTTTCCTGACCTCCTCCCTCACACCTTCTTCAAACTCTGGTAACTGCTGTTCTGTTCCCTAGTTAAGTGGGATTTCTCTGTTTTTATTTTCAATTCTCTAATTTCTACCCTTGTGCATTTTAATCTGCTTTAGGTAGTCAGAATTTAAGACAGGATTTAAAATATTTGTCTAGTTAGTCTAATATTTGAGGTTTCTTGGAGGTGATACCTCAATCTGAAGTAAATTTTTTCCGTTCATGAGTCACAATTTCCTGTTACCCTGTATCCTTTGTAGTTTTTTATATTTGTTGAAAAGTTGATATTTGAATATTATAGTGCTTGACCTAGCAATACTCCATACATATTCCACTTTCTCATGAGCTGAAACATTACTGTGGACACACAATACTAAATAAGGCCCTCAGGACCATTCAGGAATTTATGCATCATGAATTATGTGCCCACCTCTGGGCTGAACGATGTGAAAGGATGGAAGAATACATGATATGATGCTAGCCCCTGAGTGCAGCAGAACTAAATCAAGGGTTAAGAGCATGAAGACTGGCCAAACGCGGTGTTGCATGCCTGTAATCCCAGCGACTCAGGAGGCAGAGGGAGGAAGATCACAAGTTCGAGAACAGAGGCAGTCTGCTTAACGTAGTGAGACCCTGCCTCAGAAAAAGTTACGAATGGGCTGTGAGTGCAGCTCAGTGATACAGCAAGTGCAAAACATGCAAGGGTGAGGCCTGGGTTCAACACCCAGTACTGCTAATAATAATAATAATAACAATAATAATAATAAAATAGATAAAGAGCATGAAGATGGGAATTAAGACAATTCTGGGTTTCAAATCAGAGTTCAGTGCTTGGGCAAGGCAGTCACTACTCAGAAGTTCTACCTTCTTCACTGAAAAGTGAGGTAATACTCATTTGCAGGATTATGATAATTCCTTCAAGTGATGCACAGTTTTTTTGCATGAGCTTGAAATTTTTGTATTTTACTTTTTCCTGGTGTAGGGATTGAACCAAGGGCTATTTTTGTACTAGGGAAGCTGTCTGCCGCTGAGTCACATGCCTGGGAAGTGATACACAAAAACAATGCACTTAACATATACTCGGTGCTTAATTCTTTAAATTGTAACTACTGCATTAAAGTACAGAGATTTGGGGAAAAGAGGTAGCATGACATCATCGAATAATATGCAAATTCTGAGCTTCACCCAGCTGAATACTGGTACAAGAGTCCAGAGAATAATGAACTAGGTGTGCTGAAGCAGTCAGGGCAGGCTTTATAAGAGAGGTCAGGAGAGAGCTGAATCTTGAATAGTCAAGCATGGAAATGATGTTGGGATCAGACTCCAGTACACCTTTCCAAGGAAAGTGACTATGAGGATGATGTAAATAGTGAAGCAGAGGATAGGGCTGTATTAATAGGCAAGTGGGAGCCAATCATCTGGTTTATAATAATAGGCTAGAGAGACATATCCTGCTTGGCCAGAGCATTAGTGATGATTTTCCCAATCATTCAAGATTAGAGAATAAAGTTTAGAATTTCTCTCATAAAGGGATTTCATTTTTAAAAAGGAGACAGAAAAATAGCCAGGTGCCATTTACATAACTGTAATCCCATGTAATGAGAGGCTCAGGTAGGAAGATGACAAGATTTAGGCCAGAGGCAGGCAGTGTGCTTTAGTGTGATCATATCTGAAATTCAACAGTAGAAAAGGGGTAAGGATGCAACTCAGTGGTGGAGCATCTGCCTAGTGTGCACAAGGCCCGGGGAACAACCTCCTAGGAAAGAAGAAAATAAAACACACACACAAACAAGAAAAGATTTGAAGGTGTGGAGGGTGAGGTGGCTAGGAGGGATATTAGTGACTTTCTTTGTGCTCCTACTACAGGATCTGATGCCTGTGTCTTTTATGAGGCTTTTTAATTGTGAAGTGTGAGTCTTATTTTGTTCTTTGCCTAGAGTGTTTTAGGATTCTGAGCCCATTGGAAATCTATGAGTACTTCAGGGTCACCATTTCAATTTCTATTAAGGTGGTCACCTGGGATTCTGACAGATATTAATCTTAATATGGGGGATGTTTATTTGCGGTGTATTGCCATCTGAGTGATATTCAGCTGACTCCTCCGAATATGAGGTAATTTTCCTTTCATTTAAATCTTCAATTCTTTTGGCAAAGATTGTACTTTTCAGAACATAACTCTTGTACTCGTTTGTGAAATGTTTCTTAGTTATTTTTCCATGACATTTTTTTGAGACCGTGAGGTTATCCCAACTCGTCATGCATGTTGGATGAGTCCTCTCCCACTTAGCTTACCCCCAGTCACTTTTATATTTGTTTATTTTTTTGTGGTACTGGGGCCTCACGCTTGCATGCTTTGGAAGTGCTGGACCACTGAGTGCACCCTCAGCCCATTTTTTTTTTACTTTTGTGAGACAGGGTCTCCCTAAGTTAGGCAGACTGTTTCTGGTCTGGAACTTGTGATCCTCCTGCATCCACCTCCCGAGACGCTGGGATTACAGGCGTGCACTACCGGGCCTGGCACCCCCAGCCACTTCCTGATGTTTTATTTGGAGACCATGTCTAAGTTGTTTCAGCCGCCCCTGGGGGTGAACCTGTAATTCTCCTCAGCTTCCTGAATAGCTTGATGACAGACGTGTCACAGCGCCTGTGTGTATTTGTTCTTTGAGTGATAATTTAAATGATAATATTGATTGCCTTTGAAGTATTTTGAGTGTATAGAACTATAGTTTATTTTTTGCATATTTTTTCTTTGACCTTGGTGAACACATCTTCGTCTTGATTAATTGTAACTTTTGAAAACTCTGCATAATGGCAGTATACATATTACTGTTCCTTTGTTTCTGTGTGTGTATGTGGTCCCACATAGTCAACTTTGTTGGGTAAAACCATCTGTGGATTTGGTTTGGGATCCAAGAGGTACCATTCTGTCTTGTGGGATGAGATTATGAATTCACTTTGTAGGAATCAAGTGGATGTGAGTCTTAGGACAATTTTTCCTTATACGGGTCACCAGAGTGTAACAGCTGTAGACGTAGTCTGTCATGGAGTTGTGTTAACAGGTATACAGCAAACCACCTGGCTACACTGAGATCTTTCTAAGAACACATCATTTTCCATTCCATTCTGCCTGATGTTACTCAATGGCATTTTAAAAAATTGATTTATGAGGATCATTAAATAATGATTGTGTATCATGTTTACTACTTGTTTACATTTTGCCTAGCATGAACATGTTGGGGATTTTTAAAATTATATTTCTCAACTAGGGTCCCTCATGACAACCTGAGGGGCTGACCCCTAGTTGACCCCAACGCTCATCTCACTCACTCAAACCAGCCCCTCCCATCGAGTGGGCAAAGATGGCCCCTGACCAGCCTGACCTGCCCTAAACACCCTAATTTTGATTGTAGAGTTCCAAATGTCTCTCATGATGTCATGACATAGAATTGACTGCAGTTTCCCATTTGACAAGTTGTGACAAGGTGCAAGCAATAGTGTGGACAAGGGAACCTTGTTAGACACTTAGCGCTGAGAGTGTTTTTGGAGTGGTGATCATTTAGTCAGCAGTGTATGGGCCAAATTTATATACTTTCAGAAGGAAAGCAGTTCAGAAAGCTGTACAGAAAATACTGTTTGTAGAAATTATTAGGGCAGAGTGTGCCATGCGTATCATTTGTGTTGGTAGAATATCTCCCAGAACCTTCAGTTGCATGATACCAGGAAAGGTTATACTTTGTGAGGAGGAATTTCTAAGGACAAGAATTCTCAGGACTGCTCATGTTAACTCTCTTATGGATATTAGGCTGTGGGAGTTTCTTAAGATGGGTACCAGGGATCCACTCTAGGAAGAGAAATTAGGGTTGACCCAGCAGTGGATGTTATTCTCTGGGTCCACTCTTGTGAATGATCCTGCTAGAATTAGAACTGCTTTGTTGGGGAGAGAGTGGACCACGAGTAAGAATTTCACTGACCCTATTTAGGACTGAATATGGATTCACCACAATCATGTGACCATCTCAGGAATTGAGTGTAGTTTCCTGTGTGTTGAGTTAACTCATTCACTTGTCCACGTGTGTGGCACATTTTAGGTCATGGTGTCTTTTGAGGATGTGGCTGTGACCTTCACCCAGGAGGAGTGGATTTTGCTGGATCCTTCTCAGAAGAACCTCTACAGAGATGTGATGCTGGAAACCTACAGGAACCTCACTTCTGTAGGTAAGAATGACATCCTCCCTTCACTTAGTGAGTTAGAGAACATGCATTTCTAAGCTATTATACCGTTCAGGGAGTTGAAATGTTGAAAGACAAGAATTTGGTGATTAAATCAGGTGTGGTTACAATGTACTTTAAACCTAATAGCTAATAATCTCTGTATAATTTCCAATAACGTATAATAGTTTTTTTTGGTTTCCATATTAGGAAGCAAACTAGAAGATCAGAAAATTGAAGATCAATACAAGAATCCCTGGAGAAATCTAAGGTAATTTTCACATGGAAAATTAGTAATGTGTTGCAGGCATCTAAGGATGTCTTCAAATTTTAAAAATAATGGAACAAAACAAAGAATCACACTTTCAGTTCATTTATCATTTTAAATATCTCACCAGCAGCACACACTATAGTTGAAGAATAGTGGTTTCTGTTTGCAAAATCGTTCACTTGGAAACAGTTCCAAGAAAGTCGCACAGTGCTAGGGCCCATGCCTGTAATCTCAGGGACTCGGGAGCGGGAGGCAGTAAGAACGCAAGTTTGAGGCCAGAGGCAGAGGTGTTAAATTTAGCAAGACCCTGACTCAGAATAAAAATTTTAAAAGGAGCTGTGTTTCAAGGTCAGTTTTTGAGTGCATGCGAAGCATGTGCAAGTCCTACTTGGTTTAGCCATATAGGATCACAATTTAAAAAAAAAAAGAAAAAAGAAAGAAAATACTTACATCAGCATAACTTTACGTTCTATTTTTAGTCAAGGCTTTGCTGAGTTATGCAGAGAGCTGTGTGATCCTCTTGCCTCTGCCTCCCTAGGCACTGGGATGACAAATGAGTATAGGAAAAGTGTTCATGTGTCTTTCACCCTTTCATAGGCACATCCTATTACACCCTGGATACCAACTACATGAGCACGAGGAACATGGAAAAAGGCATTGTATGTATAAAGAATGCGGGACACCCATCATTTCTGCCACAGGTGTTGAAAGAAACAAGGTCATCCACACCAATGTGCCAAATGAATGTAAGGTGTGCTTGAAGGACTTCAATTCTCCCAGTTCATTTCACACACATCAACAAATGCATGGTGAAGAAAATCCCTGTGAATACAATCAGGGTGCAAAGGCCTCTGTTTGTCTTAGTTCTTTTGGAATGTGTGGATGTACTCACATTTCGGGGAGATCTCCAGAATTGAAAGAATGTGGGAAAATTCTCACTTCCACTTCCTTTGAAAAACATGAAAGAACTCACTCTGCACATAAAACCTGTATACATAACAAGTATAGTAAAGCCTTCTGGTTTCCCAGCTCCCTTGGATTTTATGAAAGAATTCATCCTGGAGAAAAATCCTATGTATGTAAACAGTGTGATAAAACCTTCAGAGATCACCATTATCTTCAAGTTCGTGAAAAATCCCATGGAAGAGAAAAACTATATGAATGTAAGCAATGTGGTAAAACTGTCACAACTGCCTTTTCCCTTCAAGAACACGAAAGAATACATACTGGAGAAAAACCCTATGAATGTAAACAATGTGGAAAAGCCTTCAGACGGTTGAGCCAACTTCGAGTTCATGAAAGATCTCACACTGGAGAAAAACCCTATGAATGTAAACAATGTGGTAAAACTGTCACAACTGCCTTTTCCCTTCGAGAACACGAAAAACTACATACTGGAGAAAAACCCTATGAATGTAAACAATGTGACAAAGCCTTTGCATGTTTGAGCTACCTTCGAGTTCACGAAAGGTGTCACACTGGAGAAACACCCTATGAATGTAAACAATGTGGAACAGCCTTCAAACAGTTGAGCTCCCTTCGAGTTCATCGAAGGTCTCACAGTGCAGAAAAATCATATGAATGTGAACAATGTGGCAAAGCCTTTGGGTGTTTGAGCCACCTTCAACTTCATGAAAGGTCTCACACTGGAGAGAAACCATATGAATGTAAAGAATGTGGTAAAACTGTCACAACTGCCTTTTCCCTTCGAGAACATGAAAGAATACATACTGGAGAAAAACCCTATGAATGTAAACGATGTGACAAAGCTTTCGCGTGTTTGAGATACCTTCGAGTTCATGAAAGGTCTCACACTGGAGAAAAACCCTATGAATGTAAACAGTGTGGAAAAGCCTTCAGGCAGTGGATCTCCCTTCAAGTTCATGAAAGATCTCACACTGGAGAAAAAAAGTACGAATGTGAGCAATGTGGCAAAGCCTTTGGATGGTTGAGCTCCCTTCGGATTCATGAAACGTCTCACAGTGGAGAAAAACCATATGAATGTAAACAATGTGGTAAAGCCTTCGGACACTTGATCCGCCTTCGAGATCATGAAAAGTCTCATACTGGAGAAAAACCCTATGGATGTAAACCTTGTGGGAAAGCCTTCAGACGGTTGAGCCAACTTCGAGTTCATGAAAGGACTCACACTGGAGAGAAACCCTATGAATGTAAAACATGTGGTAAAACTGTCACAACTGCCTTTTCCCTGCGAGAACATGAAAGACTACATACTGGAGAAAAACCCTATGAATGTAAACAGTGTGACAGAAACTTTGCATGTGTGAACTACCTTCGAGTTCATGAAAGGTGTCATACTGGAGAAAAACCCTATGAATGTAAACAACGTGGAAAAGTCTTCAGACGTTTAAGCTCCCTTCGAGTTCATGAAAGGTCTCATACTGGAGAAACAAAACAGAGGAATATGAACAATGTGGCAAAGTCTTCGGAGAATTGAGCTCCCTTCAACTTCATGAAAGTTCTCACAGTGGAGAATAACCATATGAATGTAAACCATATGGCAAAACCTTGGCATGTTTGAGTTAACTTTGATATCATGAAAGGTCTTACATACGAGGAAAGCCCAGTGAATGTAAGCAATGTGGCAAAGCCTTTGGATGGTTGAGCTGCCTTCAAGCTCATGAAAGGTATCTTACTGGAGAAAAACCCTAAGAATGTAAACAATGTGGCAAAGCTTTCAGTCTATTGAGCCACCTTCAAGTTCATGAAAGGTCTCAACTGGAGAGAAACCCTGTGAATGTAAAGAATGTGGCAAAGCCTGTGGACAGTTGAGTTTCCTTCAAGTTTATGAAAGATCTCACACTGGAGAATATTGCTATGAATATAAACAATGTGGTAAGACTCTCACAACTGTTTTTTCCTTTCAAGAACATGAAAGAATACATACTGGAGGAAAACTGTATGAATGCAAGCCATGTGATAAAGCCTTCAGATATTACAAATCTCTGTGAGAGCAGGAAAGAATTCACATTGGAAAAAACCATATGAGTGTAAGCAGTGTGATAAAGCCTTCAGAGTTCTCTGTTCTCTTCAAGTACATCAAAGATTTCATATAGAGAAAATCCTATGAAGTAAACAAAGTGGTAAAACCTTTAGCACTCCTTTTCTTCTCTTCAAATCATACAATGATCCATGGCAGAGACAGCCATTATAACCTGATTACAAATCCAGGTAGATCTTCATTCCTATGCATGTATGAACTCACTGCAGTGCCATGAATGTTTAGTAGAAGACTTAGAAGGACTCATTCTGGAGAAAAACCATATGGACACAAAGTGGAAAACCTTCATTTCTCCCACATCCATTCCAAGACATGATAATGTACACTGGAGGTAGAGCTTATAAATCTAAGAACAGTCAGTGGATCAAAAGTGTAGTTTTGAAAATTAAGGAAAGGTTTTGAGTTTTACTTTAAGAGTATGTGAGAATTCCTTTTGGATGGAAATCCTGTGGAAATCCTGATATTGATCTCATGATGGCTGTTTTATATGTTGCTGAGTGTGACTACGTGGAATCCAATTCATAGTGACCATATGTAAAATAGAATGAAGGACTACCCACCACTGTGCCAAACACATGATCTTTTTGTCATATAATGGTCATAATTTCAGAAAATGAATGAAATGTTATAAATGTTGTGAATGTTGTTTTGTATAAGTCAGTCAGTCATATTTAAAGAAGGTTCCTATGCTCTGAATACCATTTCTTTTGCAAGGAGACACTATTGTGAGAATTCTGCAAGTATAGTCTTCTCCCTTAATAAAGTACATAACTGCTATTTGTGGTGGGCTGTGCCTGAACTCCCAGTTCTGTGGAAGAATGAAGCAGAAAGTTTGCAAGGTTGAGGCCAGAGACAGTCTGCTAGCTTAACAAGACCGTGTCTCAAAATAAAAAGTAAAAATTGTTCTGGGGCATGAGTGGTAGAGTTCTTGTGAAGAATGTGTGAGGCCCTGGGTTCAACCTTCTAGGACCACTAAAAAGAAGCATAGTGGTTTCTGGGTCATGTGCTGAGATACACGTTACACAGTTTCATCACTGTGTGGAGATCATAGATTGTACTTCCATAAACCAAGAGGGTGCAGCTTCCTACACACCCAGGCTGTATGATGGAGCCTGGGGATTCTAGACTCCAAGCATGTATTGCTTGTTATTGGAGAAAGTACAGTTGGCAATGGTAATACGGTGATGAGTATTAGATTTCCCTGTTTTTTTTGTGACAGGATCTTGTTTTTTAGCTCAGGCTGGCCTGAAACATGTTGTCTAATACTAGGTTTATCTCAAAGTGGAGATCCTCCTGCCTCAGCCCTCTGACTACTAGGAATATGCATTTGCACTACCACATTGGTTATTACAGTAACATTCTGAATCATTTGTGTATCAAGTAGTCTTAGAAGCCCTTCCTACATGTGTGTCCTTAGAGTGTACATTATATATTTGTGAAAGTGGGCTTCACAGAAAATGATCTCAATTCTTCTGGTGTTGGGGCCATCTGAGGTTTCACCACAACCCGGGATTCAAGAAGGTGTAAGGGGCTGGGCGCAGTGGCGCACGCCTGTAATCCCAGCAGTTTGGGAGGCAGAGGCAGGATTGCAAGTTTGAGGCCAGAGGCAGTCTATGTAATTTAGCGAGACCCTGTCTCAAAAAAGTAAAAAAATGGACTGAGGGTGCAGCTCAGTGGTCCAGCACTTGCAGAACATGCAAGCGCGAGGCCCTGGAGTCAACCCTCAGTACCGCAAAACAAACAAACAAAAAACAAGGTGTAAGGATGGGGAGTGCAATGGAGAGAACCACTCAGGAGGATGTCGAGCATCAACTCAAGTTTATTTCTGTGAAGCAGGCCTTTAAAAGCAGTAAACCCCATGACCAGAGGGAGCCAATGATATGTGCAGACTACTGGAGGGGGTGTGGTCACATCAGTGCGGGAAGTCCCAAGGCTGTGGCACAGGAAGTCAGTGCTATCCTGCCTTTGTTTGGGTCTAATGGTGTGCCCTGGGCACTGGAAGGTGAAGAGTGTGCTCTTCTGTCCATCCCAAGTAGTTGTAGTAGGCACTTCTCTGACCTGGACCATCATCCCCGTGAGTCCCCACCCTGCCAGGATTCCCCACGATCATCTTTACAACACGTATTTAAATTTAAATTGTAGAAGGTCCTGTAGCATCTGCACCCCACCATGCAGTCTCTGTGTGTACTCAGGTCTGGAAGAAGCAGCGTGCATTGAGGTGTCAAGTTGATGCCACTGGGTTTGGTCAGTGCTTTGAAAGTACATCTCAGTGCTTTGCCAAGTAGAGTGAGAAGCAAGACCATAGGAAAGGGGCAGATGAACGAGAAACATCTGTGCTCACACACAGTCATGCCATCAGGGATGGCCCTCAAAGGAAGAGGAAAATGTCCCAGGAGGGACTGTGGGTATAGTTCAGTGATGGAGCTCATGCTCAGCACGTGCAAGGCATTGAGTTGAGTCCATAGTAACAGAGGCACAATGTCCTCGCTGACTGCCACACCCAGAGTTGTTGTTGTTGTTGTTGTTAGGTGCTCTCGAGTTGTGTCCGACTCATAGTGACCCTTGTAGGGTTTTCAATAGCAGATTGTTTCGAGATTGCCTAGGGAGTGGGTTGCCATGTCCTCCGATTTTTGCGGTGCTGGGAATCGAACTTAGGACCTCAGAGACTGCAGAGCAGCACTCTACCAACTGAGCTAAATCCCAGCCCCACTCCCAGAGTAGTGCCCCCTTTTTTTTCCAGGCAGAGCCAAACAGTTATACTGGGTTCAGGGCCTGTCTTTTCCACCCCTTGCATCCTGTTATGCACATGGTTCTTTTGCTTGGACGTGGGCTGGATGTGATGATTGCCATCTTGGCCATCCTGTCACAGAATACCTTGACAAACCTTGACCTCAGCAATGAACAGGGTCAAAACTCTACAACTTGGCAATGTTACTGTGAAGGTAGCAGAGGTACCAACTCTCCCACTTTTGTGGTGATTTTCTCCTTGGCCTCAGGCAACATCTCTCCATGAGCAAGTTTCTCTTTTCACCCTTTGTGGTGGTGCCTCTAGCAGGAGTCCTGGTCTGAGTGTGTGGGCTCTGTTAGGCTAGCTTAACCTTTTCCGGAATAGAGAAGGAAGAAGATTAAAAATGACTCCTGAGTTCAGCCTTGAAAGATGATAACGACTGAGACTCAGACCAGACCCAGCAAGTGAACAGGACATGGTAAATGGATTCTGCCTCCTCATCGAGATTACCACTCTATGGACTCTTAATTCTTTGAAACATCTGCACTGCACTCCTTTGTTTGAAGGCACATTTGGTAGATGCTGTCCAGTCTGATGTGCTTTGTAGTAACCATGTGTAACAAAACAAAACACAATCTACCACTGTGCCATACACAGGGGCTTTTTTATGTTTGAACACATTCTTGCAACCACTGCTTCTTCTCATTGTCAGTCCTGCCACAGCAGCAAGATGTCCTAGGGTCTTTACTCCTTTCCCATGAAGTTTGGTGCTACTTTGATGAGGCAGCTCTTTTTCACCCTTTTGAATGCCTTCCATCTTGTGGGCTTATTTTCTGGCACTTTATTTGACAGTGCTCTGCTCTTCATAGGGTTTTCCTTTTTTTTTGAGATACTTGTGGTTGAACCCAGGGCCTTACGCTTGCATACTTTGCAAGTGCTGTACTACTGAGCTGCATCCCCAGACCATTTTCTTACTTTTTGAGACAGGGTCTCGCTAAATTATGCAGACTGCCTCTGGTCTCGAACTTGCAATCCTCCTGCCTCTGCCTCCCACATTGCTGGGATTACACTGTGCACCACCAGGCCTGGCTATACATAGGGTTTTCAATGGCAGATTGTTTTGGGAGTGGGCTGCCATGTCTATCTCCTTAGTCTGTGTGATTCTGGAGTCTCACCTGAACCCTGCCCACCATGGATGACTCTGCTTGGGTCTGAGATACCTGTGGCATAGCTTTCAGCATCCCAGTAACATGTAGGCGCCCACAGCATAAACTGACAAGAAATGTGGGACACTGCAGGTCAGTCTATTAAGCCATTGTAGGTATAGATCCAAGTGTGAAGTGTTTCTTTCCTCCCCTGAAGGCTCAAACTTCAGCTATGGGGTTGCCTAAGGGAGCCAGACTCTTCCTCCCCAAACTTGGGTCACTTACCACAGCAAGTGTGACTTCTAAGGAGTCTAAAGGCAGTTGACTGCTGTTAAGGGGTCCCCCATCAACCAATCCTTTCTCTCTTATGTACCCTCCCATCATGTGTAGTTAGGTCAGGAGGGGCTACTGATTTGTACCTCAAAGAAGATGATTGTGGGATTCCCAAGAGGGTCCCATTGTCCGCATAATGGAAGCCATTGCACAGCCAGTAGTGTTAAGGAGTATTCCACGTTTCTGTAGTTAATGGGAATACCACACTCCTTGACATCCCCCTTGTGGGAGTGTAGAAAGGATGAAGCATACTCTCAAGCATCACCTGACTACATGACTCTTAGAGACCAGGTTACCCTGGACTAAATGGCTCCTAGTTGCTTTGCTGAGAGTTTGTACAGCTCCCCTGAGAGACATGAGTCTCTTCATGGGTTTTTCTGCAGATTTCCTTATCTAAATGCCTCTTGCTGGGATTTAGCTCAGTTGGTAGAGCGCTGCTCTGCAGTCTCTGAGGTCCCCAGTTTGATTCCCAGCACCCCAGAAACGGGAGAAAGATGTGGCAACCCACTCCCAAGGCAATCCTGAAACAGCCAGCCATTGAAAACCCTTGAGGGTCGCTATGAGTTGGACTCAATTCGACAGCATCTAACAACAACAACAAATGCCACGAGCTATTCCTATCTGTGACACCAAAGATCAGTTTCTTAGATACTACATACTCGGCCTGTTGTGTACTGTGGTCTGTCTCAGAAAACCGGTTCTTCTGACCTGGTGCCTCCACTCAAGTTTTCAGTACATCCGCCCTGACCCTTCACTATGTCTTGATCCAGAGCTGGAAGGAGCAAGAACTTGAGCCTGCATGGGATGGACCCTTCTTTGTGCTCCTAAGAGAAATGGATGATGTGTTTTCTCATTTCCCCTCCCTAATATCTCAGCCTATTTTGTGTCAGTGTTACCAGTTCATTTTTCCTCAGCCCTTGAGCTTTAATGCATGCCAAGTAATATCTTGTGGAAATTTAGAAAGCCAGAGGCGCATCTCAGTGGCAGAGAAGGACTTCTGCCCACGTCACCCTTGGGATCCATAGTTTCTGTTGGGGAGTGAAAAATTGTAATGGTCCCTGTGAAAAGCAGGGGGATATTTGGTTGACTACCCAATATTAGGTATGGTCAGCTTACCCCCACAGAAAGACAGACAGTTAAAAACCTATTGTAAGGGAAATCCCCACCCATTGTCAGGACAAACAATGTAAACTTGTAATTGTTACTATCAGTGTTCCTGTTAAAAAGGGCATTGATGCTTATCCCCAGGTCATCCTTTGGTATTGCAGGATAGGGGCCAATGTTGCACAAACAGACCCCATGGGTTATTTCAGACTTGCACTCTTGGACCCCATTTCAAGCTACACTTACCATCTAAATGACTGTTAACTTCGACCCTGACTGCTTCTACCCATAAACCTACAAATGACCTTTCAAGGAGTATGATTATAGAGATTAAGTATTTGAAACAAGCTGTAGCAATAGAAGTTGGACACAACGATGAAAATGCCTGGATGGAATGGGTGAACTCTTGTGCCTACTCGTTAAATAAGAATGACTTTTGTTTGTGCTGCCGGGAGACCTGAAGCCCTGATCCTACCTCTCCTGCTTGCTTGGACTTCAGATGTCAAGGGCATGAACTGTGTGACAGCTCTCTTCCAGGATCCCAATGCTTGCAGCAAGGACACTAGCCGAACACTGGTCACTAATGTTGTCTGGAAACTACAGCCCTTTGGTCAGCCCCTAGGACCATTCGGCCACTGGCCTCAGACATCAATTTCACTTTGTGTCTCACATGACCAAGGGGGATTTGATGCCTTTTACAACTTTGACAGTGTATGAAAACAGTCTGACACACAAGAAGCTCCAAAATTCGTCTATCCTGACCATCTCGAGAACTGATATCTGGTGATACTGTGGAAAACAACTCTTAGACACTCTTCTTGAAATCTGGAGTTACTCTTGTGCTTTAATGCATTTGGCTGTCTCTTCCTAGTATTTCATCAACTCCCTCCACCAACAGTTATCAAAGAAAAGAGAACTAAAAGCTTTAAGAACCTCACTTGATCTCAGTATCTATATTGACAATATTGGATTTCCCTGGGGAGTACCCAGTGAATTTAAAACAGAAATCAAATTGCAGGAGGTTTCGAATCAGACTTTTTTGGTGGTCCATTGTTAATTACAAAAAAAACAATGATTAATTATATATAACAACCCACCTGATTGATACTCATGATATTGTTATATGTATATCTGAAAAATTAACAGTCAAATAACATGGGCTGGGATTTAGCTGAGTTGGCAGAGTGCTACTCTGAAGGCTCTGAAGTCCAGAGTTTGGTTTCCAGCAGCACAAAAATGGGAGAAGGACATGGGAATTCCACTCCCAAGGCCATCTGGAAACAATCAGCATTGAAAACCCCATAAGGGTTGCTATGCATCGGATTGATGGCACCTAACAACAAGTCAAATATCAGGGCTTGGTTTTTTAGGTCACTTGGTAGAGATCTGCTCTGAGGACCCAGGTTCAATCCCTAGAACTGCAAAAATGTGAAAAGGATGTGGCAAACCATTCCCAAAGCAATCCTGAAAAAATCAGCCATTGAAAACCTTATGAAGCTCGCTGTGAGTTGGACTCGACTGGACAGCATGGAACAAGATGTTGAACAACATGAGAAATAGATTAGCCTTAGATGTGATGTTAGTAGAAAAAGATGGGTTTTGTGTACTGCTGGGCACTCAGTGCTACACCTCTACCCCCAATAAAACTGCCACTGATGGTACAATTACTAATGCTTCACACGATTTAACCACCCTACCGAATGAATCAGTCTAAGACTGGAATAGTTGACCCATTTTCTAGTCTAATGAAACATTGATTTGGAAGATGGAAGGGATTTATATCCCCAGTTTTCTTCCTTTGATCATGGTATTTGAGCCTTAATATTAGTAGGTTCTTGTATAATTCCCTGTTTTAGAGGGTTAAACTGAAGGCAAAACATTTAGACAGTGTTAACCAAGGTACCTCCACATCAGGAAAATCTCCTTCTATACACTCAGGAGCAACAGAACCATTTCCTTTTAGAAGTGTTTGAAGAAGAAAATAAATAAAAAGAATAATTATGAAAAAGTCTTTTTATTAGCCATGTAATAGCCATTTTAATATACCATGATCAAAACTCCTCCTCCTTCTCCTCCTCCTCCTCTCCTCCTCCTCCTCCTTTTTTTTTTTTTTTTTTTTTTTTTTTTTTTGAGGGTGCTGGCAATGAAACCAGAGCTGCAGACACATTAGGCAAGTGCTCCATCACTGAGCTACAGCCCCAGTCATGGTGTTTGTAAGACCTCAGACGTGAAGTCCCATGGTGGCCTTAAGTGACATGGGGCATCATTTTTCTGGGAAACACCCAAGTCATTGGCATGAAGCATACCTCAATCACGTCTCGTGCCTTGCTCCGTGTTAGCCTCCAAGCCCTTAGTGAGGGACTCCCCACCCTTTGTTCACACCACCAGCACAACTGCAAGCTCTGCTATTGTCTCTGGCTCCCCCTGTTGGAGACCAGAGTGACAGCTTGTGGCATAGAATTGTAGAAGAAATGATTATGTACAGATGCATTTTTGTACACATTTGCTTAATTCAAAACCTAAGACTTTTATAATCGCTTTCCAGACTCGAGAGTCATAGAATATATAGCAATGTCAAAGGATCACATTTTATTTCTATAGGTAGAAAAATCATTAACATACATAACTAAGCATCAAGTGTAACTTATAACTTAAAAAATGAAGACAAATCCCCAGGAAGCCCACATTTTATTGGTACCATCATGTTCTCACAGGAGCATCACAGAAAGTACAAAGACCATGTTGTCTTCCTTTGAGTAGAATAACAGATAAAACTAACTGTCCCACGTTTTGAAATAAAATACAGACTAAGGAAGCTCATATCTCTGCTGCCTTTTCTACTTGCTCAGTGTTGGATGGTTTTCAGTTCCCTTAAAGTAGTTTTGCCTTCTATTTTTGTATTACTACTGAGAACTGAAATTTTCAAGCAGAAAAGAAAAATTCCTAAATAAAAATAAGTGATTGACTAAGAGAAGCCCATTTGCTATGATTTCCAATTTTCTGTTCAATACACACTGCAGTGATACAAGGATAAACTACCATCTTGGTTTCCAAGTTTTATTCAGGAACCCACACAAAATATTGCAGATAAATGAGTCTTCATCATCTTCCTCCTCTTCTTCATCCTGGTAAATCTGGAAGTAAAATAATTCATACCTTTGCTGTTAGCAACTACTCATAACCAATCAGATTATTCTTCAAATATTTTTTGGTGAGATATTTACGATACCTTTTGAGAAAAGTCACTTCAGAAGTTACTGTGATTTTGTGCTTGCTGCTTTTGAAGGTTGCAACCCTTCCACCAGGATCCCTGGCTTTTCCAATCACTTTCATTCTTTCTTGGAGAAACTTCTTGATATCCAGGGTTCTGTGTTCTACAGGGTGGTTGCAGTCAAGGGTGAACTTCAGGATCTGCTTCTTTTTTTCGATCCCATTCAGGACAAGCCTTTTTGCAGGCGCCATGGTTGCAGAGGAGGCAGATAGCAGCAATCTTTTCTTATAAACTATCATGCAAAATTCTTGTTAGGTACTGTCGGGTTGGTGTCTGACTCATAACAACCCTGTGTGTAACAAGTGAAACACTAATATCAGTGTTTCTCTGCTGGTCATAGCATTTTCAATGGCTGATTATTTATTGGGAGTGGGCTCCTGGGGCCCTTCTCCCAAGCTGCAGGCATCTGGTGTTTCCAGGCGGCCTCCTGTTGGGGTTCAGCTCTGGTACGGCAATGGTTTGGAACCTGGCCTCAACACTAGGTGAATCCTGGGACTCTCGGGGCAAAAGTGAGAGCTGGTTGATGGTGCCAAGGATCTCGGGAGCCTTCTTATTATAAAAGAAATGAGGTTTTATTAAACTCCTGAAAACAAGGGCGGGAACAAGGCTGGAGAGGTCCTGGATGTCAATGGTCTGCACTGACCTTTACTCTCGCAGTTTGCCTTCTCTATTCTCCTCCTCCCCAGTCATGGGGAGGGTGGAGCTAGAGAGCATTTCTTGTCTTGATGGATACCTTTGGCTCTTTGGGGCCCCTGGGCTTGAGAGGGCATCTTGAAAGGAGGTCCAGTCGGTTGGAGGTCTGGAGTAGGGAGTCATGATCCAAGTTGACAGGTCCGGGTGATGGGAGGAGTACACAGGGGTGGTGATGAAAGGATTCTGGGGGTGGTCAAAGGCTGGTTAAATACCCTCGTGGGGGGTAGCTAAGGAGTATTCAATCAGGGTAGGGGTCTTGTCTGGGGTACTGTCATGCAAATGGCACTTGAGATTTTGCAACTTTGATAGGTGGGTAGGGAGCAGGCCAGGCCAATCAAGATCATTCCCTTATTGACCAATTGGGTGGCCCCAGGTAGGCAATCAGATTAAAGGAGGCTACCCTAGAGTTGGGCTGTTTGGGGGTCATCTTTGGCTACTCGATGGAAGGGGTTTGAGCCAAGGGACTGAATGTGGAGCAAAGGTGACCTGTTGCCATCTTGCCCCATGGGGTGTAATTAGGGAAAAGGACCAGGATGTAGGCCAAATGTTACTGGCCTGGAGGATAGAAGTCCGCCCCCCAAGAGGGCTAGACAGGGCTTTTTCTTGGTGATATTCTCTTTTACCTCCAGAGGCCCTTATTCCCTGGAGGATATATATTAGACCTCCAGGGAGATTGGGCAGGCCCCTGCCTTAGGGGCACACTATAGGGTTCCCCTACATCTTTTACAGTCTCCCATCCAAGAACTAACCAGGCCACACTCAGCTTAGCTTTTGAGATCTTACAGGATGGATGTCACAGTGGCATTGCTGCAGGCACAAAAATTATCCTACTTTAAACCCTTCCCATATCTCATTTGCTAGATGCTCTCTGTTTCTTTTGAACTTCTTTGTCTCCCTCCTTGTGTGTGGACATGCCCAGACTTGTAAAATTTCTTTGTTCCTTCTAAATTCTTTGTCCTCTAGAGAATCTAAACTCTGTCCTCCCTTCTCTTTCCCACTATTAGCCAACCATATTTAACCCAGATTTTGAGGTCAAAACCCTAACCATCTGGCTGAGATCCAGTCATAGGGATTGTTGTTGTTAGGTGCCGTCGAGTCAGTATCCGACTCATAGCGACCCTCTCTACAATATGGGAAACACTATTGTCAGTGCTTCTCTGCTGTTCATAGGGTTTTCAATGGCAGATTGATTTTTGGGAGGGGGTTGCCAGGTCCTTCTCCCAAGCCTACAGCTTCTGGTATTCCCAGGCGGTCTCCCATCCAGGTACTAACCAGACTCGACCCTGCTTAGCTTCCGAGATCTGACGGGATCGGATGCCACAGGGCTATGGCTGCAGGCACAGTCATAGGGATAGCTGTGGGAAATAAAAGACCAGACTGGCTTGTGGTCTGTGTGGTTACTTCCTCATTAGTCCAGCATCTGGCACCCTTTCTGCAGAAAGAATATGCCTTGCTGAGGTAAAACTTAAAGTCTAATTCTACCTACCGTCTTGATCACTGACATGGAGCGTATCTCCAACATGGGTGCACTCAGGTCTGGAGGAAACATCCACTCAGATCTTGGGTTGTAGGCCCTGGGCTTGGTCAGTGCTCTCAAAGAACCTTTCAGTGCTTTGTCAAGTAGGGTAAGGAGAAGAGAGTCCATAGGGAAAGCAGAAAGAGAGAGAAATGTGTCTGTGCACACAGTCACTCCATCAGGGACAGCCACCAGAGGTAGAGGAGAATGTCCGAGGAGGGTCTATATTATATATGTGAGTGATAGAACGCACTCTCAAAGTGTTCAAGGCACTGGGTTCAATTCACAGCAACACAGGCACAATGTCCTGTGAGACTCTGGCTGCCACTTCTTGAGTCTGTAAGGCTAAGTGCCACCCCCAGAGTATCACCCTTTTTTCTGGGCTCAGTCCAAGAGTTATGCTGCAATCAGGGCCTGTCTTTTCCACTAGATGCAGCCTCTTGTGCAGATGGTTCCTTTTTGCTGGACCTGGGCTGGATGTGATGAGCACCATCTTGGCCATCCTGACACAGAACAAGAGGAATGACCTTGAGAGTCCTTCACCCTAACACTGAATTGGGCCAAAACTACAGAGCTTGGCCATGCTTGTTGTGGTAGTAGAGGTATCAACATTTCTTCTTGGGGATTGACATTTCCTGTGACTTTCATGCAACATCTGTCCCTAGGAAATTTCTCTTCTTTTACCCTCTGTGCTGGTAGCTCCAGAATGAATCCTGTTCAGAGTGGGTGGGCTGTAATTAGGTAGGTTAGATTAGCCTCTACCAGGCCAAAAGAAGCAAGAAGAAGATCAAAGTTGACTATGTGACCCTCAGCCAGGAAAAAGGACATTGTTTTATGGATTTGGTTACCTTATCAAGATCATATCTATCTGGATGCTTAATGTTTTCAAATATGTACCACTGAGCTCTGTCCTTTGAAAGCAGTTTTTATTAGATGCCATCCAATCAGATCCACCTCATTGCAACCATATGTGTAACAATGAGACACTACTGGACACGGTTCCATCCATAGTCTTTTCTTATGTATGAGCACATTATTGAAACCACTGTTTCTTCTTATTTTGAGTCATGCCACATCAACAAAAGGAGGTCCCACAGGCTTTACTACATTTCCATCATTAAGGTCCACCCTTCTTTGAGGAGGCAACTCTTCATCAGTCATCTCTTGAATGCCTTCCAGCCTAGGGGTGCTCATCTTCTGGCAGTATATTTGACATTGCTTCTCTGCTACTCATAGGGTTTTCGATGGCTATTACAGAAGTGTGCTGCTGGGTCATTTTCCCTCCTCTGTCTTAGTCTGGAAGCTCAGCTAAATCCTGTCTACCATGGGTGGCCCTGCTGGTGTCTGATATACTTGTAAATTAGCTTTCAGCATCAGAGCAACACACAACCTCCAAACCAAGACAATCTGGCAGCAGCCATTTTGTACCATGGAACCTATTACCCCATTCTAGATATAGATCCACGGGGCTGGGATTTAGCTCAGTTGGTATAGCACTGCTCTGCAGTCTCTGAGGTCCTGAGTTCAATTCCCAGCATCGCAAAAATGGAAGGAGAATGTGGCAATCCACTCCTGAGGCAATCCCAAAACAACCAGCCTTTGAAAACCCTATGAGGTCACTATGAGTTGGACACAACTCGACGGCACCTGACCTGACAGATATAGATCCATGTGTGAAGTGTTTCTTTCCTCCCCTGATGGCCCAAACTTTTTTGTATCCTTAGTTCTGAGCAGTTGGAGGAGGAGCAGTAGTTCTTTGTTGCCCATGAAAACTTCTGAAAGGTGTACTATCTCTATAAACTTTTATTTACATTTTTTATCAGAACTTCTATGGATATAAATTTATTTATATGCTAACACAAAAGCACAGAGGTTTTGCTACTGCCAGCCTGCTGGACCCACTCCTTCAGTAGCACTGGGAGATACTAAGAATACCAATTCTAGATGGACTGGATCCCTCATGGGGCACAAGCAGTTCTGGGAGTGTAAGTTGGGGAAGGACAGGAGGAACAGACAGGACTGAGCTGGTCTGGGTTATGCTGTTGCATGAAGGCCAAAGGGATGCCACCAGACCAGTGTTTGGGTCCCATCTACTTGGTGAACCATAATGTTGGGGTTTCTTACAAATGTGGGCATCTCACAGAGAGCCTTTTCACACAGCTCTGTGTATTTTCCCTCCAGCAGTATTGCTTAATAGAACAAGTCACTCCCTCCCAAAACTTGGGTCACTTACAGGAACAAATGTGACTTCTAAGGAGCCTGAGGGAAGGGACAACACTGTTAAGTCATCCCCCATCAGCCATACCTTTATCTCTTATCTACCCTCCTATCATGTATAGCTAGGAGGGGGTACTGATTTTCACCTCACAGGAGATGTTTGTGGGATTCCCAGGAAATTCCTATTATCCCCCTTTCCTCCAAGAATTAATGTTGGTACCTCCATTAAGATATAATTGTCCTGGATATCCTGTATAATTCTGCTTATTTCATTGCAATGACCATAGGGCCAGGGTCCTCCAAGGATGTTCCAAGTTTTCTGTATCTAGACGGCCAAAATGGTAATCATGAGGTCCAGCCCAGGTCCAATATATACTATAGAAGGGTCTAGGGGCCAGTGGCATCTGGGAGGTGCTGGTACCAGGGCTGCATGGCCAGCAGTGTGGACCCCTGGAGAGGTATCTTGGAGCACCAGCCCATGGTTTCAGAAGGTAGAGCCTGTGCCAACGCAAACTCGCCCTTTTCCTCTGCTGTATGAAGTTATGAAGTGATGGGTGGACAGGAGAAGGCGTGAGGCTCCTTTGTTCTGTTGGTGCCTGACTGGCCATCACCGGTAGTTATTTCTTTCTGTAAAAATATTACTGTAAAATTATTCTAAAATTATTCTAAAAATATTCTGTAAAAATATTATTGGTGTATATTACTATATAAAAATGGTTTTCCTGTTTTATTAGTAGTATATACTCATTATACAAAATGATAGATTTCAGTATGACATTTTAATATATGCTTATTGAACCCAGTTTATACTCACTTCTTCCATTACCATCCCTTTTCCTGGAGCAGGATCTTAAAGAATCCCCCTGCTTCCTGTCCTCAGATTCCTCTTTT
This sequence comes from Pedetes capensis, assembly GCA_007922755.1. Taxonomy (NCBI): domain Eukaryota; kingdom Metazoa; phylum Chordata; class Mammalia; order Rodentia; family Pedetidae; genus Pedetes; species Pedetes capensis. Next base: position 2,342 of record VMDO01022626.1, on the reverse strand, counting down.
TCTTTGTACTGCCTTTTCCCTGGGATTTCTGATAGTTGCTTAACTTATTACAAGTGGTGTTTGTCTAAATGACTTTGGTTTCCTGTAAGCCTCCCTGCAGGTTCTGTTTGTGTATAATGAGTAACAGAGTTGTCTCAAACTGATAAGACTTCGTATAACATGTAATGACATTTCTTTGAACCCTATCCTAAGGAATGTAGTTTCTTCTCTTCATCTCCCCTGTAGTAGATCATTAATCATCATTTCTCATTTCTGTAACTGCATAGGTCAATTTTTGTATCATTGCTTTTCTTTGTTTTCATGCCATTTTTACTTTTGTAAGCCCACCTCCCTCAGACAACCCATAAAACGTCCAAGCCCTCTTTCTTTGGGGTTCAGTCTTGGGAAGCGATTCCACTGAGTCAAGCACTGTACAAAACAAAAGTCTTCCTACAAGGCTCTTGTCTCTCCTGATAATTCTACATAGGTGGTGGCCAATAAGGGGATCTGGAGATGAAAAGTTTATTGTCTCCTTTGCTGATAGGACTGGGAGCCTTGGGCCAGTGGGAGACCTGAGACCTCAGGGGCCACCAGGTGACACTTATGACCCCCAAGAGGGAACGACTTCACCTGTGATTCTGCCCACCTGTCCCTGATAACATTAATGGAACCAATGTGGCTTCACGATGATTTTCAGGGGCAGCATGCTGTAAGAGTGGTAAGTTACAGGATGGGTCCTTCCTCTTGGGCAGGACCCATCCTGTAAGAATGGAATGGGAGCCTCATCACCTCCTGCTGGCCCATTAGTAGTCTAGGTCTGGCAAAGTCTGAGAGAAACTGTGTCCACCAAGAAAGGAAATTACTTCCCACTCAGGAGGAGAAGGGATGTCTGTGGTGTGTGAGTGTTGGAGTGTGAGCACACTAGTAGTGTTGAAGGCCCGGCTTAGCTAAAGAGCAGCTATTTTGTAGATTGAGTTACATTGAATAAGGTAAAATTTTTCCTCCCTTCAGTCTTAGAGTAACTCAACCCCTCCCAGCCTGGAAAGCCCCGAATTATCTTAGCCACCAACGCCTTAGCATGCGGAAGCCTTTCCTCTTTGTGGGCACAAAGAAAGCCGCCGAGAACCCCCTCCCTAGACCCTCTTCCCTTCCCGTGCGTGCTTTGCTATTTGGTGTAACCAATCAATTTAAAAGTCAACCAATGTGACCAATCAAAATTGTATTATTCAGCTAACTCACCATTTTCTACTTCCATAAGAATATAAAAAGCCCACGCCTTTGTTCTTCGGTGTCTCCAGTTCGATAGGGCTAAGTAGACCCCGACGCACCGGACAATAAAATCCTGTGCTTTTGCCTGGGCTCTGGCCTCTGTCTCTCATTGGGAACTCTCCAGTTAGGCTTGATACCCCACACTGGGGGGGGGTTGCGTCTTACATTTGGAGGCCCCAGTGATATTTGCCTGAGTCCCTATTGAGAACCGGATGCAAGCCGAGGATTAAGTAAGGTGGCCACCCCTCATTGTTCTCTTATTTCGCTGTTTACTTGTTGATCTCCATCCTTGTCTGCTTTCATTTTGTAAATTTGGTGCTTGAGCAGATAGTGAGTCATGGACTGGTTGGAAGCCTACGTGCCAGGGGAAGTTGTACCTCCTGATGGGAAGGCTGGAGGATGCTCCAGACCTTCAGGAAGGGAATTTAATTCCCCTCCTATGTGAGAGTGAATTCGGCCCGACTGATCACCAGGTCTGACCACTCGATTGGCCGAGTTACTGTAATTTGTGGCGCCTTCTTTATCTTGTGTCTTCTGATTTACCTTTGTGTTGATCTCTTTGGTATGGGACAGAAAGAATCGACTCATTTGACTATTGTGCTAGACCACTGGACGGACGTACAAGCTAGGGCACATAATATGTCCTTATGGTAAAGAAGGGAAAGATGATTACCTTTTGCTCTTCAGAATGGCCCTCCTTTGGGGTCGGCTGGCCAGTCATGGGGACTTTCGATCTCCCCATCACCATAGCAGTTAAACAAGTTGTTTTTGGTACCGGAACTGCAGGACACCCTGACCAAGTGCCTTATATTGTTGTTTGGAAAGAACTCATAACTGACCCACACAACAGGGTGAGACCTTTTCTCTCACAGACACCTCCTAAAGTCCTGACCTTATAGGAGCCAACTGTGTCTTCATTACCTGATCCTGCCTTACCTGTTTTACCACCTCCAAAGAGGCTTGATGTTCTGCCCCTTATGCAAGAGGATTCTATGACCTCAGACCTCCTTCAAGAAACCTCTTCTCCTCTCTATAATCCTTATGACCCCCCCTTCTTCCCCTCAACCTGTTCAACCCCCTCAGCCTACTCCTCC
>VMDO01022625.1:0-33162 GCA_007922755.1 Pedetes capensis | reverse complement strand
ATATATATATATATATATATATATATATATATATATGTGAACTCCTTGTGCTTACTTTGTACCAGACACTTAAGGGATTTACATATATGAGCTCATTTAATCTATACAAAACTGTTATGCGATAGATTGTTATTTTTCCTCTTTGCAGATGAAAATAGTTTCTGAGAGATTTTGGCAATTTATCCAGGATCATACACATAAGTGGTGGAGATAGGATATAAAGCCCAGATAATCTTCTCTTAACCACTTATGTGATTCATGCATTATCTTTAACAAAACCTAATATTTTGCATATTTGCTTCATATCTTTTTTTCTTTTAAGAAAAAAAAGCACTACACAATAAGATCCAAATTGCCTCATGTGGTACTCCTTTCTAGTCATTCCTTTCTCCTCTTTCATAGTTTGGACCTAGATGTCCCCCAAATGTCATGTGTTTGAACATTGACTCTCCATCTGGGGGCGCTGACCTGGGTTGTTGTTTTTGTTAGGTGCTGGCTGACCTGGGAGGTTATGGAAACTCGTGAGGTGGGATCTAGCTTAGTGGAAATGACTCACAGGCCCTGCTGCATGCTGCCACTATGCCTGCCTCACCACCATTAAGGACCAAGCCTCTCTTTAACCTTAAGTCCCTAATAAATATTTCTTCCCCCAGAAGTTTACTTTGGTCAGTTTCTCTTCCGCAGAAGTGACAAGCAGACTAATACATCCTCCTATCCAGAAGTAACCACTCTCCTAGCTTTGGCATGTATAAATATCATGTGTGTTTCTACAATTTCCCTATGTGTGTGTATGCATAGATGATATGTAGAATTTTTTATACTTCTATCTTTTGCTTTCTACTCTTAACTAAATGATTTGGGGATATAGCTTTGTTGAGGTATAGAGCTGGTGTTTGTTCATTTTTATTTTCTAGAGAATATACCTGTGAACATATAGAATATATAGACATATTTTCTTGTCTATGAACCTGGTATAGATTCCTTTTCTGTTCCTGGTTCTTTACCTCTCCCTGTAATTCACACCCTTTTCAACTTCTCACATTAGAAGCTGAAGATTTTTTTCTCCCCCCCATATTTATGAGTTATTTTACATTTTATTTTATTTTATAATCTTTTGTAGTACTAGTGTGTTGAACCCAGATCCTTGCACATGCTTTACAAGTGATCTGCCACTGAGCTGCACTGCCAGTCCTTTTTTTTTTTAATCTTTTATCTTTAGACAGGGTCTTGCTAAGTTATACAAGCTGCCTTTGGCCTCAAACCTCTGATCCTCTTGCCTCTGCCTTCTGAGTCACTGGGATTACAGGTGTATACCACTGTGCCTGGCCATATGACTTATTTTAATCAAAGGAATATTTTCAGACATGATGCAATAGGAACCTTGAAATGTTTTTTATGTTTGGGCCTGCCCTCTTACATTTCTTATATTATTGTGAGAGAAGAAATCACTCACCTCAACCCACTTGTCCAAGAAGAATAGCAGGCACATAGAGAAAACCTGAACCAAATTTGCAGCTTAGAAATAAGACTAGCTTGGTCCAGCTGAGATGATTAGGATCTCTGTAGGCAACCTATGGGCCTGTGAACAAAAATAAATGATAATTGTTTTCAAGCCACTAAATTTAGCAGAGGTTTGTTGTTATCTTGTTTATTTTAGGTATAGCTAATGGAGACAAACTTTGTTTATCTCCAGGATTTTATTACTAAACACAGTGATGCTATAAATAATGTGAGAGTTTTCTTCAGTATGTGCAGGCTTCAATAAAGAACACATCTAGAGGTTGAGTTGATGGTTGATGCAGAAGACACATTTTCAACTTTACTAGGCACATTACTAATTCTTTCTGTAATCACAACAATTGAACTCTGGCTTACTATTTGTTTCTCTACTTCACAAATAATCAGAATTTTGAGTTTTAATTGTTTGCTATTCTGAGAAATACACAGTATCTAATTTTAATATGGGGCTGGGGTTTAGCTCAGTTGGTAGAGCGCTGCGCTGCAGTCTCTGAGGTCCCGAGTTCAATTCCCAGCACCGCAAAAATGGGAGAAGGGCCTGGCAATCCACTCCCAAGGCAATCCCGAAACAGTCAGCCACTTACAACCCTATAAGGGTAGCTATGAGTCGGATACCAACTCGACAGCACCTAACAACAACAACTATATATATATATATATATATATATATATATATCCATAAGTATTAATGAGGTTTAACATATTTTCACATTAATTGTCCATTTGGATATGTGTATATGCATGTTTCCCGCTCCTGTTCTTTGCCCATGTTTCTATTTATTTTATAAGATTTTTAATGTTTTCTTTTTTCATGTCAATTTGCTCTTATTTCATTTTTCCCATTATCAATCATTCCTTCCTTCCTTCTCTTCCTTTCTTTTCTCTTTTCTTTCTCTTTTTTCCCCCTCTTTTTCTTTCCTTTTTCTGTGCTGGTTATTGGACCAAGGACCTTGTGCATAGGAAACACATGCTCTACCACCAAACTGCACGCTAGATTCTATAATTTGTTAATGGATGTGATTGCTTTATTTATCTCTTTGAAAACCCCAAGAACATTCATTTAAAATTACTTTTTTGTGTGGTGCTGGAGATCAAACCCAGGGCCTTTGCCTAGCATGTGCTCTACTACTGAGCTACATCCTCAGTATCTCAATTATTTTCTAATTCTAGGATTGACAAACTTTTCTTCTGTAAAAAGTCAGAATACATAGAAAATATTTTAGGCTTCACAGTATTTTTCCTAATTACTTAAACTTACCTTATAATGGAAAGGCTGAGACAGAATAATAAAACTTTATTCATCTCACAGACATTGAGCTGAACAAATTTAACATGGGGGGGCAAAATTATGCTATACAACTTTTTTCATATAGAGTAAATTCTTAGTCAGATGGTTGATTTTATTGTATGTCTTTAGAAGGATATATTTCCATGTTTTTTAGATTTTGGTTTCTCATTAAGAGGAAGATTATTTCTCTTCTCTCTTTTTTTCCTTAATTTCTCCATCATTTCTTACTTTCTTAACATTCCTAAGTCAGCAATTGCCTGCACTTCGTCACAAAGGCCTCCTCTGTTCCAGTCAAAAGTAAGGTATTTTCTGTGAAGTCTCATTTTGACAAAAGATGTGATATCTATGTCCGCTAGCCTATTTATTTAATCCATAATCCCATTATTGACTATATTGCATTCTGTATTTCTGGAAGGAAAAGAGAGTAGTGGAAAAATTAAACACATTTTTCCTAGCATTTAACTCCTTGGAAACGGGTTCTGTTTTATTTTTTATATCTTAGTGGCCAGCAAAATATTTGCTGACTCTCTCGGTAGATTCCTATGAAGAGTTTTAGATGAATATAGATATGAAGGAAACAGTAAAATTACATGGTGTAGTCTTTTTAAAAAGGCTTCTATTCTTTCCATGTTATACAGTACTAACTGTGAAGTAGAAAACTATAAGAGCTGTCTATAAGACTGACTTTCTTACTCCTTTATTAGTAAGAATTGAACTGGAATGAGTTCTTGCTCCAATAAGTATTCTTACAGACTAATGGAAAGACAATACAGATATTACTTCTCCTTTAGTGTAACAATGATTATAACTAATAATTTTACATACATTTCATTTAAACGTAATTCAAATCCATTTATTTGAAAATGCTTGTACACAGGGAAATCATAAAAATGAGTTAAAAGTTAGAAGTCCCCCAAGAGTTTCAATCTAAGTGATTAACACTGAGAATATTAGTGAGAGGCTGCTGAGGGTATATTCAAAGACATACTTTTCACCTGGGGGCTGTAGCACACACCTGTAATCCCTGCAACTGTGGAGGCTGATGCAGGAGAATTACAGGTTTGAGGCCAGAGGCAGCCTGGGCAACTTAGTAAGATTCTATCACAAAATAAAAAATAAAAAAGAAGCTGTGTGTGCACATCACTGGTGGAACACTTGCCTAGCATATGAGAGGCCCTTTGTTCAACTCCCAGTAATGGAAGGGAAAAAAAATTCTTTTAAAGTGAATGTCAGTAGTTAATTTTATTTTCTAACCTAAAAATCATTGAAGAGTTGGTTGTATTCAGTGGATTATCAATTTGCATGTTAGATATAATTGCTCATAATTTTTATTCTTTCTTTGCTTAATTTTAATATTGTACAGTGGACCTTTCCTATTCTTAAGTGATACTCTTATTATAATTTCTCTTTTATATTCTGTTAAAATATTCCGCCTTTCTTTTCCTTCTTTATTATCTTTTTACTAAATGCAGCACCATTGTTTTACACCAATGTGATCAAAGGTAGAAATGTGTATGTACAATTTAAGAAATCATTTAACAAAGGGTTTTTAAATTATACTACTCTGAAGTTTAGGATTTTTCCTCGCTTTGTCATTTCAGTTGATTCTGGCCTCTGTTCACTATAGTCAGGGCATATAAAGTGTGCATGAGGTCTATATGTATCTCTGCCCAAACAGGAAATATAGAGTAGAAATGTGCATACTTGCACTTGAATAATTCCCACTAAATTATTTCTGAAGATGATGTCAACTTAATGTTGTACTTATCTTTGACTCCAGGGGTCAGTAGAGAATAAGAAATGATAGTGTCTCACCTAGTTGCAAGAAGAAAATGATGGATTTTATGAATCCAACCATGATTGTGCTATGTTTTGTATGTTGATTTGAGATTTCTGTTTAAGATAGGATCTAGGATATCCATCTTCATCTAGTGGTTAATAGCTGCTTGCTTGCTACATTTCAGTATTCTCATCTGCAATCCATTTAAGATTTTAAAACTTTCAGTGTGATTTCTCTGAAAAATCGTTAAAATTTCTTGATATTTTAAATGTTTCTCTTTATGCATGCATATGTACACATAAAGTGTGCAAGCTTATACATAAACATATCCACATATACAGCCAGAGAGGTAAGAAGTTATTATTATACAATAAAATAGCAATATCCTTGAGAAGATGCTCTGCTAAAATAATGGTAAAGGAAGGTATTTATTATCTTCATAATGACAAGCACTGTACTGGGACATATTTATATTAAATTTCATTTAACTTGATAGCAAAATCCTAGTTTCACAAAAGTGGAAATTGAATCTCAGTAATTTACCCAGTGACTGCTAGCTAGTAAATGACTAATATTGATTTAGAAACATGTTATTTTTGTTAGAGTGACCTACCTGTGTATACCATACATGGCACATATTTTGTGCAAGATGTAATGAGTACTGGTTAGAAACAAATTTGATAATCTCATGACTTGTATTTTTCCACAACAGTTATTTTAAAAGACTCTCAGTTTTTGTTTAAGGAGAACATTTTTACCATGTCAACATTCAGTCTGCACATTCTAAAATTCACATCTCCAGACTAACAGATATTAAGAGGATATCTCACTCGATTCCTAAAGCAATTATGACCCCAATAGCACAAGGTCTTGTGTTCAAAACATTGTTCTGCTTGCACAGGCTAGAATTAGTTGAGTCATCATATTAGAATGAGATGTAAAGAGCATTTTTGGCTGAAGATCCAAGGAAATAATATTTGGCTATTACTCTCCTATGATCAGTTAATTACTAATCATGCCTTCATGTACTTGTCACAGAGGTATGCTGAGGATCTGAGAGAATAAACACTTGGAGGTCTTAGAAGAAAACACAAACAAGCCTAAATCTTCCTTTTTGCCTTCATTTTACCAAAGACTACATACTATTAATACTCGAAAAATGATAATGTGAGCTCAATCAAAAAAATCAGATTGAAGATTGATAAATGGTGATTGCAATTCCCTGAGGAACACGTGGGTAAAACTATAAGGTAACCAATAGTGATAATCACTGTAAAAAATTATCATTGCTTAGAATAGCAGATGATTGTTGCTGTTAGGTGACATAGAGTCTGTGTCCAACTCATAGTGACCCTACGTACAACAGGTGAAACAGTGTTGTTAGTGCTTTTCTGCTATTCATAGGGTTTTTTAATGGCTGATTGTTTGGGGAGTGGGCTGCTGGGTCCTTCACCCAAGGCTACAGCACCTGATATTCCCAGGTAGTCTCCCATCCACGTACTAACCAGGCCTGACTCTGCTCAGCTTCCAATATCTGATGGGATCAGACACCACAGTGGTATGGCTGCAGGCAACAGATGATTAGACCTGATATATTCCATAAAGTTTTCTCGCTCTAACCTCATCCTTTTAACATACAGATATTGACCCACAAATAGACTTTAAATTGCTGATATATTTGCCATGTGTAGCACATCCATATGGGAGTAAACATTAAGACATCATTTCATAAGATGCATTGCTTATAAAACATTGGCAACCCAGCCCTGGATTTTAATTGCTAATTAACTTATTAGTAGTCCAAAGCCAGGTGCTGTGGCTCATACCTATAACCCCAGCTCAGGAGGTAGAGGCAGGAGGATTGCAGGTTCGAGGCCAGAGGCAGCCTGTGTAATTTAGCAAGATTCTGACTCAAAATAAAAATAAAAAATTGGCCAGAGGTGAAGCCCAGTGGTAGAGTACTTACAAAGTATGTGTGAGGCCTTGGGTTCAGCCCTGTCAGTTCTGCAAACAAACAAACAAACAAACATATTACTAGTCCATATATATATATATATATATATATATATATATATATATATATATATATAATAGGGAGCATTTAAGAGACTCTTTAACTTGGGACTTATAAAGATAATAAAATGTTTGAGAATAACACACAATTCCTCTATTAGATTATCATGGCCACTTGAAAAAGAAATGGTTCCTTTCTTTGGTTATATTTGTTTCACTTCTTTCTCCAGCTACTGCTTGGTATCTTTTTGGATCCCATACTTTAAGGCTTTCTGCTTATCCTGGGGCTGAGGTTTAGCTCACTTGGTAGACCTCTACTCTACACTCTCTGAGGCCCCGGGTTTGACGCCCAGCACTGCAAAAATGGGAGAAGGATGTGGCAATTCACTTCCAGAGGCAATCCTGAAACAATCAGCCTTTGTAAACCCTATAAGGGTCGCTGTGAGTTGGACACAACTCGATGGTACCTAACACAACCAACAACAACTCTTCCTCAATTGATTCTAAGACGGCGTTATGGTCATCTATACCTACTGAGTTTATTTTCAGTATCATCTGGCATTCATTTAAGGCTTGTGTCCTCTCCACTCCAGAGAAACTGCTCTAGAGAATAGTTACAGACAACCTTCTTGGAGCCAAATCTAGCAGGTCATGCTTGATTCTCAACTCCTTCCACCCCTAAGAATTAGTCAACAAAAATAACCAAACCTTCAAAAAAAAAATCCTGTCCTCTTGGCTTCAGTGATGCCACTGGACTTAAGGCCACTATTTCTACCTCTCCTTTGTATGCCTTTCTTCTTTCTAGTTACTAAACTTTGGAATGATCAGGACATCATCCTTGACACCTTTCCTTCTTTATGTACGCTCAACCTTCAGTCACACATATATAGATGTATTTGTTCTGAGGCTATTAGGTGCCACCTAGTTAGGTTCCACTCATTGCAACCCCATGTCCAACAGAAGAAAACACTCCCCAATTCTCTGCCAGGCTCATGATTGTTTTTATATATAAGCCCATTGTTGCAAACACTGTCTTCCTTTTATTCATTGGTCTGTCACTCTCCCAAACATGATGTCCCTCTGCAGGGATTGATCCCTCCTGACAACATGTCCAAAATACATAAGAGGCACTCCAGCTATCCTTGCTTCCAAGGAGCACTCTGATTGCATTTCTAGAACAGATCTGTTGGTTCTTTTGGCAGTCCATGCCATATTCAATATTTCTCTCCAGCACCATAATTCAAAAGCATCAATTCTTCTCATCTTCTTTATTCAATGCCCAGCTATTACCACCCTATGATGTGACTGAAAATACCGTGGCATGAGTCAGGCGCACTTTTGTCTTCAATGGGACCTCTTTACTTTTCAACACTTTAAAGAGGTCTTTTGCAACAGCTTTTCCAAATGCAATATGTCTTTTATTTCTTGACTGCTACTTTCATGGGTGTTGATTGTAGAACTAAGTAAAGTCAAATTTTGGACAACCTCAATCTTTTCTTTATGTGTCATGAAGGTGCATACTGATCCAGTGGTAAGGATTTTTGTTTTGCTGATGTTGAGGCACAATCCATACAGAAGGCTATGTTCTTTGATCTTCATCAGTAAATGTGTCAAATCCTCTTCACTTTCTGTAAGCAGAGTTGTGTCATATGCCTAACACAGGTTGTTAATGAGACTCCAATCAAGATGCATCGTTCTTCTTCATAAAGTCCATTTTATTGGATTATTTGCTTGGCATAGAGATTGAAGAGGTACAGTGAAAGGATACAGCCCTGACACACATCTTTCTTGACTTTAAACCAGGCATTGTTTCCTTGTTCTGTTTGAACAACTGCCTTCTGGTTCATGTACAGATTCCTCATGACTACAATTAGGTGCTCTAATATTACCATTCTTCGCAATATTGCCTATAATTTGTTTTGATCCACACAGTCAAATGCCTTTGTGTTGTGAATAAACCATAGACATTTTTTTGGTATTCTCTGCTTTTAGCTAATATCCATATGACATCAGCAATAATGTCCCTTATAGATATTTCTCCTTCCACAAATTAATATTTTTACCCTGAATTCATTCCAGTCTCCAAACTTATATGTTCAGCTGCCTGCATGCCATCTCACTTGGAGACATATCTTAAATTTAAGATGTTCAATGGGGAATTTTAATTCCTGTCCTTTCACCCTCACTTCACTACTAGTCTTCTCTCACTCTTACCCATAACAATGCTTGGTGCCACCATTCATCCAGTTACTTAAACCAAAATATTGGGTGATATCCTTGCTTTATCTTTTTCCTTCAATCCCAATACATAATCCATAGCAAGTTCTCTAGTCTCTCTCTCCTTGTCCCTCTTCTGTCTGTCTCTCTCCCTCTCCCCCTCTCCCTCTCTCCCTCCCTCCATCTTTTCCCTGCCTTTCTTCCTTTTGTTTCCCGAACATACTAAGGTGCTTTCTACCTCAGTACTTTGTCTTTCCAGTATACATTTCTGGGAATAATTTTCCCAAAAATCTTAGGATATTTACTCCTTCTCGATCACTATCTTAGCCTCAGAACTCCTTGTAACATTGCACCCTCTGACCCACTACTATCATACTTTGCTCTTTCAAAAAAAAAAAATTAAACTTCCTGGCGCTTATCTCTGAAATAATCTTCATCTTCTGTATATTTGGAACTTCTCTATTAGAACTCATTAAACTCCCTGAGAAGAGTAACTTTGCCTTTCTTCTTGATCACTGTAATCCCAGGAATAACTAAATGTCTGGCTATAGTAGGTTCAGAGTAACTGTTAGATGACTTATTTTTCTGTGACTTATAAGTTCTTGGGATATTTCCTTTAATGGAAGAACCCCAGATATCTGTAAATTTGATGTTATGTATACAATTTCTAAAACTTGATCTGTATTTACTCATTGTATTTGTTCACAAGCATATATATATATATATATATATATATATATATATATATATATATACAGCCTGCAACCATACCACTGTGGCATCCTATCCTGTCAGATCTTGGAAGCTAACCAGGGTTGGGCCTGGTTAGTACTTGGAACTTGGATGGGAGACTGCCTGGGAACACCAGGTGCTGTAGGCTTGGGAGAAGGACCTGGCAATCCCCTCCCAAAAATCAGTCTGCCATTGAAAACCCTATGAACAGCAGAGAAACACTGACAATATTTCGTCTCTTGTACGTAGGGGTACTATGAGTTGGACACTGACTCAATGGCACCTACCACCAACAAATATATATATATATATATATATATATATATATATATATATATATATAACTGAGGGGTTGAAACCAGGGCCTCATGCATGCTGAGGAAGTACTGTGTCACTGAGTTGTACCCCCTGATGCTTTTTAAAACTAAATAAGTTTGTTCATTTATTCATTCATTTTTGAGACAGGTTCTTGCTAAATTGTATATGCTGCCTTTGGCCTTGAATTCACCATAGGCCTGGTTTATCTTCCTGAGTCACTGGGATTACAGGCATGTGCCACAGTTCCCTGCCTTGATTATTTTTTAATTTTTCCCATTATGTAATGAAGATTCTAAACAGACAAGAAAGTTGAACAAACTATAATGAATACCTATATTTCCACCACTTGAGTCCTTATATTAAGGTATATTACATTTGACTTATCATGTATCTGTCCATATACTCATTCTCCTTTCCACATAAATATACATTTAAAAGACTTTTTAGTTTATTTAATATAGTGAATAATTTCTAAATTCTTTAATTTGTTTAAAAAAGAAGGAGGTTGCTGCTTATTTTGGCTTCTAAAACATTAGAGGATACCCTTATTCTGTGTTAAACCACGATGCATTGGATTCTTAACAGAGGCTAACAGAGGCTAAAAATTGAAATTGTATTCTGAAGCTGGCACTCAAACGTTGTGACAGATAATGTCATGATGCAGGACAAAGGGACTCTGCTAAAATGAATTATAACACTTAATTTGGGATGTTTATTCTAACCTAGAAATCATGGGAAAACTGAGCTTTGTAATTAATAAGGCTGTTTGAAAAACTATGAGATTTTACTTCATTTTTCTCTTGTGTACATTAATGGCCATTATCTCTTTCTCTGTTTTATTTAGTCTATTCCATTATTGATTGGTACTTGTACCAGTGAGTAATGAGGGAAAGGTATAACAGAGTATTCAAATTGATTTAAGTTATGGGATGGGATAATGAAATATCTCATTGTTATTTAAGTCATAGTCACATAATATATTGATTAATTAAATAAAATATAAAATGTCAGAAATGGAGGACTCCTTTTAGCACATTTAGTCCTGTTTCCTTATTTTGCCAACAGAAATACTGTGACTTCAAGAAGGGAAAAGGGATTTGTCAAGGTCACATATTCTTGAGTCCTGCATAGTGGAAAGACTAAGGTACTGTGTGTAGAAGCTGATTTCCTTTTCTACTCACAGAAAATCAGAAATAGTTTGTTTCCTTGGCCTACATGATCCCTTGGGTTCTTCTATTTATTGCATTTTTTTCACTGTCTGATTAGAGTATAATCATAACCTGTTGTGTTGTGCATTTTTAAATTGCATCTATATATTTTACAGGGCTGGGATTTAGCTCAGTGGGTAGAGCGCTGCGCTGCAGTCTCTGAGGCCCGGAGTTCAATTCCCAGCACTGCAAAAATGGGAGAAGGGCCTGGCAATCCACTCCCAATGCAATCCTAAAACAGTCAGCCATTGAAAACCCTATGAGGGTCGCTATGAGTCGGATACCGACTCGACGGCACCTAACAAAAAACAACAACAATATATTTTACCTGGCACTAGTAACTAAGGTTCAAATAACAATAACAATTACTAGTTTAATGGACAGTGATTTTCTGCTTAATTTGCATACTCTTCTTCATGTCATACTGAAGTTATTTTCAAGTTTTCCTAAGTTATCAGGCCTTCAGCATAAAGATAAATCAAATACCATCATAGGCAGAAATAGATTTTGTGGGAATAACATTAATACAATTGGGATTGGAAAATGCAAAGTGACTGATAAGTAGGAATAATTTTATGGGTTCATAAATGAAGGGCCCTGAAGGCTAGGCTTCTCTAAAAACCTACCTCTGACTTCAGAGCAAATAATTTAGGAAGATAAGTTGAAAATGAAGGGAAGAGAAAGATGGAAAGTAATATCTTGTAAATACTTATTATATGGCTAATATTATATTAAGGACTTAACACATAGTAACCTGTTCAATACTTGCAGAACTTTGAGGCAGATATTATATAAAGACTACATTTCATAAATCAGGCAATCTGTATGTCTAGTGAATGGCAAAATCAGGGCAGGAATCTATGTGTTTCTGATTCCAGAAACTGCACATTCTACCATACCCTAATAGTAGAACAGCTGGTATCCAAATGTTTTATTAACCACAATGAAAAAATAGAAATATGATCAAATATAGATATTGACAGCAGAGGGCTTCCAATTACAAAGGATAAGGGAAGTATTCAAATAGCAATAATTCAAGACCACGTTTTATTTGCTACAGAAAACCTTCAGGAGAGAATCATAACCACCTCCACCAATATTGTGGATATTGTAAAAAATATAAACATGAAACAATTTTTTTCCAAGCACTCCTTTTAGCTATGCTCCTTCAATCTCCTATTCTGGCCCTTAGAAACATCTTTAGCAAATTCTGTTAATTTGTGATCATGTTCAACTCTTCAAATTTAGTACAATCCAGCATAAAATCCAAAGCTTTTTCCTATATTTTGGTCCAGTGTGAACTGGAGTTCTTACCCTGGAGGCACTTGTGGATGATGGGGAGCAAGATGGGTCAATGTCAATTGATTCTGAAATACATTCTATCTCCTTTTTTTTTTCTCAAATGGATACTTTTGGTGTTGAGGAGAGAAGAAGAAATGGGACAGAGAGTTGCTTTTGTATCATATATTGGTCACTTGGTGTAGCTAGTGACCTCAACATCTCTGCTGCAGGGTGCGGATTTTGCATATGATAAATGTGTGACTTTGTTTACATCCTGTTCAGTTTCACCCTAGACCCTTCTCTTAGTGAAGCCTTCCTCAAAAAGGAGCAGCTGTGTCTTTCTTCGGCCTCTCCAGATGGTGAGTCATCTTATTTGTCTATCATTTTTCTAGGTAGCCGTATAAATTCTGCCACTTATGCTAAGGTCCTCTTGTAAGTTTTCCAATAGCCATTAAACTAGAACAGAGAGATTTCTCTCGTATTCTTCAAAATCATATCTCTCAAAAATCTCTTTGGTTCCTGCTTGTGTAAACAACTCTCTAGGAGGACTCTCACCTTTGAAAATACCTAGATCAGGAGAGGACAGTACTATGTTTTCTTATGACTCCAAAAATATATTCAGGGATCCCAAGAACTTTCTCATCATTCTCTGTTTCATAGCATTAATCAATGTGACATTGCAGCTTCATCCAGAAGTGAAAGGCATATCTTTTTTTGCAAGCACCCATGTTTTTTGTCTAGTGCACTTTGAGCTGTATGAATATCTTAAGACTGTGTAATTTATAAAGAAATAAATGTATCCTTCCAGTTGAGGAGGTTGGGAAGTCCAAAATCACAGCACCTACAGGTTATGGGTACATCTCTGTTTTTAAAATGTTGTCTTGATCTCTGGCTCCAGTGGAGAGGAGGGATATCATGTCCTCACATGGCAGCAGAGCAAGAGAGCAAATTCATGCCGAAAAGCCATTTTATAGTAGCATTAATTCACTTGAAAGGACACCACGTTCATGACCTAAACAGCACTTGTTAGGACTCACATCACAACGCTGCATTAGGGACTTCATTTCTCTCTCTCTCTCCCTCTCTCTCTCCCTCTCTTTCTCTCTGTCTCTATACCCTCTCTCAAGGCCTGGTGGTTGAACCGAAGGCCTTGCACACACTTTGCAAGTGCTCTACCCTTGACCTCCACCCACTGCCCATTTTTTTAACATTTTATTTTGAATCTGTGTCTCACTAAATTACTCAGGCTGCCTCTGGCTTTGAACTTGCAATCTTCTTGCCTCTGCCTCCCAAATCACTGGGATTATAGGCAAGAACCACTGTACCTGGCTCTGGGGATTTCATTTCTAGTATATAAATTTTGAGGAATACATTCAGACAATACCGGTAACTAATGTATTATTAAAAGGTTATTTGGAACAAAAGAAATAATTAGCAACCATTTTTTGATAAAGGAAGTCTGTGTCATATATGTAATACTTGTGATAGTTCAACTAAGGTCAGAGGAATTTAGAGGAATTGTGATAGAAGCATTGGGATTAATCTGCATAATTTAAAAACTAACTAATGAAATATTAATAGTTTGTTGTTGTTATTTATCTGTGTATACAGATGTCACTTCCTAGTGGGTAAGAGTTTGGGTTCTAGAATTCCAAACACCTACATTCATATATCAGCTTAGGAACATTAATTAGCATTTAAACTTACATTCAGAATAAATTATTATGTTCTCTTAAGGCCCATTTCTTCACAGTCCATACAATGTAATCAGTAACATGGTGAAAATATTAAATCAGTGATTTTCAACCATGATGCCAGAAGAAAATAATTTGGAGATCACCAAACAATAAACTTAGAACATTATATGTGACCCACATTCAGTTTAATGTGCTATATATGATCCACTCTCTTTTTTGATGTGCAAACAAGTTTTTGGAGTAACCAGATTACGTGAATATATTTGCAATCTTGTATTCCTTGCAACAGGGAAAAGCTCAAAGATTAACACCAGGGTAACCATTTACATAACTCTATAGGGCATAATTCCTACTTCAGTCAATGTGAATGGCACCTACTAGAGTTTGGCAGTGCCCAGCTAGTGGGACAATAACTGATAATCCTGATGAGAGCTGTCTAGAAAAGTGAAACATGAGAAGTTACTCAAGTAGCCATTTGAACCCAATTTTTTTCTTTTCCTTTCTTTCTGTTTTTTCTTTTTTTCTTTTCTTTTTTTTTTTTTTTTTTTTTGCAGTGCTGGGGGTTGAACCCAGGGCCTCGCACTTGCATGCTTTGCAAGTGCTGGGCCACTGAGCTTTACCCCCAGCCCATTTCTTTAGTTTTTGAGACAGGGTCTCGCTAAGTTACACAGACTGCCTCTGGTCTCAAACTTGCGATCCTCCTGCCTCCGCCTCCCGAGCTGCTGGGATTATAGGCGTGTGCCACTGCCCCGGGCTTGTTTTTCTTTATAACATATCTTTTCTGGAGCAATTTGCTTATTGATATCATAGCATGATCATTAGAAGTTTGGCTTAGGAGAATTAAGCAAATATACATGGAAATATACAGAGGGTCTCAAAAATATATCCACATTTTTGAGAATTAAAATTGTAATACACAATATGTACCCATAACAAAAGATGACTACAAGTCACTTTTGACTTCTGCACTGACAAGAGGTGCTCAAAGTGGTTATTATTGTAATTCAATTCAACTTCAAAAAGTAATACATAGATAACATCTTTTAAATGGGTATAAATTTTTGGTATCCTGGGTATTTGGTTGGATAGCTCACTATGTTTAAGATTAGACTGATGACAAAGTTACACACTTTAGCATTTTCTGGTAAGTCTGCTACTCCAGGACTTAGTAATCTTTTATGTAAAGGGTCAAACAATAAATATTTTAGGCTTTTTCAGCTACATGAAAAGTTGTGTAATCTTTTTTCATTTTTGTCAACTCTTTAAAATAAGTAGTTCCTACACTATGCACAGGCTGGGATTTGGCTCAGTTGGTAGAGTGCTGTGCTGCAGTCTCTGAGGTCCCGAGTTCAATTCCCAGCACCGCAAAAATGGGAGAAGGACCTGGCAATCCACTCCCAAGGCAATCCTAAAACAGTCAGCCATTGAAAACCCTATGAGGGTCGCTATGAGTCGGATACCGACTTGACGGCACCTAACAACAACAACAACAACACTATGCAAATCAGCTGGGCAGCCTGTTGTTTGCCAAGATCTCCAAGGGTAAAGAGAAAAATTTAAAACCATTAATGCAGGGAGAATGAGTTGCCTAGAAAGGAAAAATAGTCAGATTAGGATTGGATTCCTCATTTACAATACTAAAACTAGAGGTGCTTGAATAGCATTGATAGACTATGGACTAAAAACCATTAAAACAAATGTCACTCTTTGATCAAAGGTAAAAGTCACCTTTCCCCAAACTTTAATTTTTAGAACAAACCAGTCTGGCCTTCTGGTTGTCCTCTTCCTTAAGGTCAAGGGGCTAGGCTTGCCTGGATCCAGTGACCAGGAGTCAGCAATGGACCCTTAATTTGCCATTATTTTCTGATACAGAACTAGAGTCTAAGAATTTTATTACAAGATGATCCTTTAGGACATCATAAAGGTATGTTTAGCAAAGTAGGATATTAGACTATGTTCATGATTTATAAGCTTGGTTTGTAACTTTTATTTTTATTGACAAAATTATATATATTTATGATGTACAATGTGATTTATATATATCTATATAGCTTTTAACTATTTAATCATATGGTGGGTAGACCTCCATTTATATCCTTAATCTCAGCCCTAAAAGTGTTAGAAATAGGCATGACCATAATTCATAAATCATACTATAATGTTGTGATTGTTAGGTGCCATTGAGTCAGGTCGGACTCATAGTGACCCTATGTCAACAGAATGAAACACTCCCCAATTCTCTGCCATGCACATGATCTTTTTCATGTTTAACCCCATTGTTGTAGCCATTGTGTCAATCCATCTAGTTCAAGGTCTTCCTCTTCTGTTGTTGTTGTTGTTGACCTACCACTCTCCCAAACCTGATGTCCTTCTTCAGGGACTTGTCCCTCCTGAAAACATGTCCAAAATATGTCAGACACAGTCTAGTAGCCATCCTAGCTTCCAAGAAGCATTCTGGCTGCACTTCCTCTATGACTGATTTGTTGGTTCTTTTTGCATTCCATGGTATATTCATTATTCATTTCCAGTACCATAATTCAAAATCATCAATTCTTCTCCTGTTTCCCTATGGATACAATCAAATAATGGAATATTATGCAGTCATTTTGGCTGGGATTTAGCTCAGTTAGTAGAGCGGTGCTTTGCAGTCTCTGAGGCCCTGAGTTCGATTCCCAGCACCTCAAAAATGGGAGAAGGACGTGGCAACCCACTCCCAAGGCAATCCTGAAACAATCTGCCAATGAAAACACTATGAGGGTCGCTATGAGTTGGACACGACTCGATGGCACCTAACAACAACAATAACAATGCAGTCATTAAAAGTAATCAATTAGATTCATACTAGTTGTCTTAGTGGGGATTTCTGTGGGTATTATATGAAAAAAGAAATACACTAATGCATGAAGAAAATGATGTTGCTATAGTAAAATAAGCAACTAATTGGTGAAACCTCCCCTATGTAAATTTATACTATTGGTAGAAAGGCATGAGCCCTCCCAAACTATGGAATGATATACACATATAGGGTTGTTAGCGTTGGTGACCTAGGATGACATTGACATTGGGAAATAATAATGGAAAGGAATGTGAAAGTTAAGTGAAAAGAGAAAAGACAAAATAAATGTCTACACAAATGTAAAGACACTGATGCTTTCCTTTCCTCAAAATAATATCCCATTCTCAAAACTGTTTGGAAAAAACTAAAATACAAGAAGTTAAACAGGCTTCCTCATTTCAGGAATTTGAAAAACTTTTCCCGTATTTAATATATGCTGTAAGCCTTTCAGATAAGGATATATTATATGGAATGCATTTTGTGGCACACCTAGTAAGTCTCATAAGGGTACTTTGCAGAACACTTTGGGGAAATGCTTCTTCACTCATTTTTAATGAGAATGTTTTGATATCGCCATCCAGTAGATATATTGTCATGATCTGGTTCTGCCTCTATTGAATATATAAAATGCCTTGTCACATTTGGTTACAATTGTTTAGCACCCCCCCCAAATTGTTGGAAGTTATGTAGCCACTTCCTATTCTTCTCATATCAATTTTATCAATTTGGTATGTGCTGGGTATTTCCATCATGCTAATTCATCTCTTAAATATTACTTGTATACTCTTATTGGTAGTAGATTTTAGAAATTTAAGTTTATCTTTTCCTTACTCCACACCTTTCCATGGGTTTCAAGAATGTCCTTGACTCTATATCTAGTAGATTTATACTTTCTTAGCCATTGAAAACCACTTTTCCTTTTCATAGCTCAAGCATGTACAAGCTGACAGTTTAATCCAGACACTGTGTAAAGCTTGGACATTGTTGAAAGAATGAAATACATGTTTTCTATCATCTTGCTCAAAAGACAAAATTGAAAAAGAAAATCTTGAACTACAAGTAGTCCAGTCTTTTGCTGAATACTGTCAGGTTAGGAAAGGTGAACAAGTGTTTTTATAACTGATGTAGGTATTTTCAAGGACATAGAAGATAGAATTGAGAGATTACTCATGTAACAGGCATTGATTGACATAGTTTTAGCAGCCAGCTTGTAGTGACAACTTGCGTGCAGTGATTTCATTTCTCCAGTGTATTAGACTCTGAATGCCAGTCTCCAAATAATATGAAATCAGAATCTCAGGAAACAAAGCCTGTGTTAGTTAGGGTGAGCTAGGATATGCTGCAGGAATAAATTACCTCCCAAATCTAAGTGACTTAAGGCAACAACTTTCAAGCCTCACTCACACTACAAACTCTCCGTGGGTTGCTCAGAACTTTGCAAATGCCACCATTTAAATTGCAGCTAAATGCTCTGGAAAAGAGGAAGCTGAGTATAAGGACTCCTGGGGCTTCCACTTTGACCAGAAGTGAAGTATTATACTTCTGCTCATATGGAATAGGCCCAGGCAAGTCACATGCCCTTCATAAATAAAATTCTTGAGAAATGCAATCAGGTTACACCAAAGACAACCATAATCCTGTGAAGAATTCTAAAGCCAACCACACAGACCCTCAACACACCATCCTGTTTGATCCTAAACAAAATTGTATCATGACACCGTTAATTTATATATTCACACACACTCCATAATCACATACTGATAAAATGTCACTATATCTTTCTCGTTATTCACAGTATTAGAATTCTTTACATATGAGAAAGTTTTTAATTTTGAGTAGCCAGCTCAATACATAATTATATTGTGCTTTAAGGCTAAATACTCTGCAGGTTCTTATTAGGGGGTGTGTGTGTGTGTGATTTTCAGAATTAAATGCATTGTTTTATTTTATTGATTGAATTTTGTGTGTGTGTGGTACTTGGGGATTCAACGCAGGCCCTCTCATATACATTGCAAGTGTTCTAACACTGCATTGCACACCCAGCCCAGTTTTTTTCTTTTCTTTCTTTCTTTTTTTTTTTTTTTGTGGTATTGGGGGTTGAACCCAGGGCCTCGCACTTGCATGCTTTACAAGTGCTGGACCACTGAGCTGCACCCCCAGCCCATTTTTTGTTTTACTTTTTTGAGACAGGGTCTTGCTAAGTTACACAGACTGCCTCTGGTCTCGAAATTGCCATCCTCCTGCCTCTGCCTCCCGAGGCGCTGGGATTACAGGCGTGCGCCACCACGCCTGGCCCAGCCCAGTCTTTAATTTTTTAAAAAAAAATCTTTTTAAAGGTTCTTTTACTAAGTTGTGCAGGCTACCTTTGTCCTTGAACTTGTGATTCTCCTGCCTCAGCCTCCCAAGTCATTGGGATTAGAGATGTATACCACCATGCCTGGCTAAAATTAAATGTATTTTCATGAAACTCTTTTGGTTGACACAAGTAGTGTTTAATTGCAGAAAGAGAAAGAAGACTTATTTTTCAAATATTCTTTGATAATGATGATGATAATAACAATAGTAATAATAATAATGTTAATTGTGATTATTTTGCTACTGGGGAGTTAAACCCAGGGTCTCATACAAACTTTGCAAGTGTTGTATCACTGAGATGCACCCCAGCCCCTGTTTTTACTTTTTCATTTTGCTATCTCACTCAGTTACACAGGCTGCCTCTGGTCTTGAACCTGCAATCCTCCTGCCTCTACTTCCTGAGTAGTTTGGATTCCAGAAGTGCAGGACTATACCTGGCCTTTTGATTATTTTTTAAATGAAGTCCCAACAGCTATCACAATGAACAAATGATTATAAAGAGGGAGACACAATGAAATAAAAGGTAAAAACAGAATATTTTGAATATATTTCTACCATTTAAAGAGCGGAATTTGTATGTATTAAAGATGATTTAACTGAAATTGAACTTAGCACTGTTTTATTTTTATTGCATTAGACTGCATCATCAAATATTTACCAAGTTACATGCTTGAAAATCATATTAGCAATATTCTAAAACATTTTAAACAGTATCATAGTCAAATATATAAATAGATGCATATCTTTTATAAATCACTCTTATTCGAAGAAGAAAGGTAGACTCAAACATATGTCAAGATACAGTCTTTTAATTATCATAATCTAAAACCTAATTCTTCCCAACATACATTTCTGGATATATCTCAAACACTAGGAGCACTTGTTGTTGTTGTTGTTAGGTGCCTCCGAGTCGGGTACGACTGCAGTTTTCAATGGTAATTGTTTTGGATTTGCTTTGAGAGTGGATTGCCATGTCCTTCTCCCATTTTTGCAGTGCTGGGGTTAGAACCCGGGTCCTCAGAGAATGTGAAGCAGCGCTTGACCACCTGAGCTAAACCCTAGCCTACAGGAGCACTTAGGAGATAATTGTTCTTTGGGACAATCCTATTGCCTCCTCCCTCCAAATGAGGTCTCAAAGAACTAGTCTTCTCTGACTTTTTTTCAAAAACCATTCAGTAACTTCTTTTCAAGTCATGAGTACCAGTTAAAGTGTTCGCTATCAGGGTCCTCAATGACCTTGAATTGGAGAAATGAGAATGAAAACTGGGCTATTTTAATTAAATAAAATATGTACCTGCTATATAAGAGCACGTTTGAAAATAAAGAGAATTTGAGGGTGTTTTGTTTTAAAACTTACAGTGATAGGAAAAAATCACTTCTAAGCAATTTAGAAATGTTATACATATTAAAACGGGAGGTTACTGAAATTGTTGAAGGCAGAGAAAGTATGCTAAATGTGAAGTATATGATTTTTAACTCCAAATCTAGGCTTCCAAATCTCTGTGAGTGTGGTACTGGTCTCTAGCCTCTCCAGAGTCCTGTGAAAATTTTAAAAGGAAAATATGAATATTTCACCTACCTCTAAAGGACCGCTAAATGACTTGCAATTTTTGAAAAAGTTGCCATAAGAGTAAATGAAATTTCCCATTAAACAATGTCTTAACACTGAAAATGTGACAGAGTATACCTACTGCAGGCAAGTATAGGTTTAAATTGTTCTAAATAAGTACATATATTTCCAGGAGGATTCCAAAATAAAAAAGAAAATTGAACAAAGAAGGAGGGAGAAAAATGACTACCAGTAGAAAATATCCTCCCAAACAAATCTGGGACTTCTTCAGTTCAGCTCCCCAGTTTCTACTTGGTAGATATATAAAGGTCATACTACTATTGATGAGGATAAGGAATGGAGTATTTACTCTGTTTCCATTCCTTGATGTTTCCAGGTCTGCTGAGATCCCAAGCTAATCTTGGCCTTGTGTGTCCCTGAATGTCATATTCAGCTTCTCTACTGCTTACTTGAGGAGTTCTATGGTTTTAACATTTTTTTTAACAACAGATCACCATATCCTGTCTTTGTGCACTTGTTGTTGCCATAACAGAATACCTGAGACTGAGTAGTTTATTAATAACAGAAATTTATTGATTTGAGGTTCTGGAAGCTGGGAATTCCAAAACTGAGTGGCATCAATCTTGCAAGGGCCTACTGGCTGCATCACTGAATGGCAGAAAGGCAAAGACAGTGTGTAAGAGAAACCAAAGGACAAAGGGACAAAATCCACCACTTTATAGAAAAAACTACTCTCATGAAAACCAACTTACTTCTGTCATGAAGCTATTAATTCATTCATGAAGGTAGACCCTTTATGACCTAATCCCTTCTCATTAGCCTCCACATCCCAAGACTTGCACTGGGGCTTTAGTTTCCAACATATGCTTTTTGAGGAACACAGTCAAACCATACCATACTCCTATTTTCAATATGATGCATACCTCTCAATCATATTAATTTATTTTAGGAACAAACCAATCCAATGGGAGAAGTATATGTCTCCATTTTACAAGTGAGAAAATAGAATCCGAGAAATTTAAAGACTTATAGAAGAGTTAATATTTGAACCAAAGTCTCTTTTCATTTAAAATGTTGATTTTTCACTGTACCATGTTGCCTCCTTAAAAACAAAGGCACATTCTAAACAGACAACATCATTGTGACCCCAAACTCTCACCACTTTATGAGAAATATAATTCATAATTCATTCATAATTCATAATTCATTCTCATAATGCCCCAAATTCTCCACATGTCTGTCACCTTGTCATGCTGTGGGAACTTGCACATTGGTGTGATGCTGAAAGCTATGCCACTGGTTTTTCAGATACCAGCAGGGCCACTCATGGTGGACAGGTTTCAGCTGAGCTTCCAGACTAAGACAGACTAGGGAGAAGGACCTTGCAGGGCACTCCTGAAACAATTAGGCTTTTGAAAACTCTGTGAATAGCAGAGAAGCACTGTCAAATATAGTGTCAAAATTGAGCTCCACGGGCTGGAAGGCATTCAAAAAATGACTGGGGAAGAGTTGCCTGCTCAAAGTACAGTCGAGCCTAATGCTGGGAATGAGTAAAGTCCCTGGGACCTCCCTTTGCTGCTGTGGCATGACACAAAATGAGAAGAAACATAGTGTCTGCAACAATGGACTCAGAAATAAAAAGATCATGTGCATGGCACAGTGTTGGGTAGTTTCATTCTGTTGTACATAGGGTCTCTTTGGGTTGGATCTGATTTGAGAACACCCAACGACAACAAATACCTAACATGAAGAGAATGGTAAAATTTAGCAGCTGTAAAATAGTAAGGCTCAGGCTGGACATGGTAGTGTACACTTTTAATCCCAGTAACTGGGGAGACAGAGACAGGACGATCACAAGTTTGAGGCCAGAAGCAGATTGCATAACTTAATGAGACACTACCTTGAAAAAGACAAAGTATAAAATGGGCTAGGGGTATGGCTCAGTGGTTGCACACTTGCAAAAAGCATGTGTGAGAACATGGGTTCAACTTCCCAGTATTGCAAATGAAAAAAACAAAGCAAAACAAAACAAAAACAAAGTAAGGCTCATAGTGGCAATATTAATATTGCTAGGTCAGCAAAAGAAGTTGTACTGTTATATTCAAAATTAATGGAAAATCCACCTTTAGAAAGTATGTTGTTTCAACACTTCAGTAATTGGTTATTGGTGCCATGATTTGGAACAAGTGCTCACTAAAATTCATTAGTTTTTGTGGTCTAAACACCTCTACTGATAATCCTTTCAAAATATTTTTATTTTTGTTTTAGAATTACTGAGAATACTTTTTTCCTCAAGAGTCTAACATTTCACTGGAGTGTAATTAATGCAATAAAGAAAATGCATTCAATAATTCAAAATTTACTGATACTATTTCATCTAGGATGATGCCATTGAATATAACATTGATTATCTTCTTTTACCTTCTCAGTTTATGCAGTAAAAAGAAAAACAAGACATGCTTGTTATTCCATTTTTAAACATTTTGGTGAAATATAGCCATTCAGATAATGAAAATGCAGCACTTCATTACACTGAGATTAGTTTTTCTGGTTTAACACCTTTCCTCTGTGCTGTAGAATTAATCGAACTAGATTATTAAATGGGTATTTTCATGTATTCACACTGCCCAGTGACCCAACATAAATAACACAGAGGATTATACTCCTCTTCAGACTCTTCATGCACTCATACCCTCCCACCTTAGTCAGTACCTAAATTCTGACTAGTTGGCCGAACACAATCTGATCAACTTACCCAATGCACAGAGCTGTTGTTACCAATTCTGAAGTATGCACTTCTGATGTCATCTTTTTCAGCAAGTGCAATGTCTTAGTCTGTTCAGTATGCTTGACAAAGCACCTGAGACTTGTTCATTTATAAGAACAGAAGTGTATTCCTTGCAGTTGTGGAGACTAGGATACCCAAAATGAAGGCATGAGCAGATCTGGAGGTAAAAGTGATTTCTTAGACTGCACCTTCTTACCATGTTCTCATATGGAGAATGAACAAAGGATCTTTCTGGGTCCTTTTTCTTTTTTGGCAATACTGGGGGTTGAACCCAGGGCCCCATGCAATTTTAAGCATGCACTCCACTCCTGGTTCCTTTTATATTTTTAATTTTGGAGCCTAAGTTGCACAGGCTGCCTCTAGCCTCAAACCTACAAACCTCCTGCCTTAGCTTCCAAAGTCACTAGGATTACAGATGTGCGCCATGGGAAACCAGTATGGGTCCTTTTTAAGAAAGGCCCCAATATTACTCATGAGGGCATGCCCATATGACTTCAAAACCTCCCAAAGACCCCACGCTTAATGCCATTGCATTGGATGTTAGGGTCCATCATATGAAGTTTAGGGGGAAACAAACATTTAGACCACAGCATGTTTCAGCAGCAGAACTGTCAGCAAGTTGATGGTATAACTTACACTCAAGGCAATTGCACAGGTAATGTCAGTTGATTATTTTGTATCTGTTTAAGTTTTTCTTCTTATAGGATGTTAATGGCTTTATTGTGTCTGTAGCACTGAAGTATATCCTATATTTACCTATTGTCTTTATCTAGAAACATCACCTCTACTGGAGACAAATCTGGGAGAAAATGTATTATTCTTAGGTTTCACAAAAACATAACCTCAATGAAAGACCATTATGTCACCAACAGTGAAAAATGTGGTGCTGTAAGATATCTTACAGTAGCAATTAGTACCTAATAACAACAACAACCACAATAACAGTAGTTTAATCAGATAGCAGTTACTTTTTCTTACACAATACAGAGGACTAATTTCCAAAGAACTCAAGAAAGCAACTCATAAGGCAACAAATAATCCAATACATAAGTGAGCAAGGGACCTGAATAGACAGGTCCCAAATGAAGAAAGTTATAAGGCCATGAAACACATGAAAAAATGCTCAATATCCCTAGCCATTAGGGAAATACAAATCAAGACAACTCTGAGATTCTACCTAACTCCAGTAAGAATGGCCAAGATCAACAAATAATCCAATACACAAGTGAGCAAAGGAATTGAATAGACAGTTCTCAAATGAAGAAATTTGTAAGGCCATGAAACACATGAAAAAAATGCTCAATATCCCCTAGCCATTAGGCAAATACAAATCAAAACAACTCTGAGATTCTACCTAACTCCAGTAAGAATGGCCAAGATCAACAAAACAAACAATAACAAATGCTGGTGAGGTTGTGGAGAAAAAGGAACCCTCTCACACTGTGCGTGGGACTATAAATTGGTTCAGCCACTTTGGAAATCAATATGTAAATACCTCAGAAAACTAAAAATAGAACTACCATATGACCCAGCAATACCACTACTGGGAATATACCCAAAGGGAGATGAGTCATCATACCATAGTGACACCTGCATCTCCATGTTTAATGCAGCACTTTTCACAATCATAAGGGTATGAAATCAACCAAAGTGCCCATCAACAGAAGAATAGATTAAAAAATTATGGTACATATACACAATGGAATACTACTCCAGTGGTTAAAAATATGAAATAATGGCATTTGCAGCAAAATTCATGGAATTGGAGAACATCATCTTAAGCAAAGGAAAATATGCCCCCAAAGAGAAATATCATATGGTCTCACTCATATGTGGGAGCTGAATCATACTTAAAGGAAGGAAAAAATCCGATACATAAATTGATTTATAAAAAATGTACAATTAAACTTAACACAGAAGGGACAATTTAAGGAGTGGAAAGAAGGAGGGAGGAATCTAGCAGAGGGAACTGAGGATTGGAGAAAATGGGATGGGGAGGAGGGTCAATGATGAAGGGGGAGAGGTCAAGCTCAATGTAAACAGCAAACTTCATGAGTATGTTGGAAAAATAGTGGAAGAAAACCCAAATAAGTATCAGAATTTAACTACATACTAGCCATAAGGCTTCCTAACCTTTGTGGGTCAATGAAAGTGTTGCTAGAAGTGATGTAAAAGATGCATAATGGAAAAAGTCAATGCTGTATTACTCTGTGCCCTAACAGAAAAAAAGAAGCCTGGAGATAGATGAGTATATTAATGTCAAGGTGTTAAAAGGCTTATCTCAAAGTCTTTTGATCTTCCTGCCTGGTGATAAGATAGCTTATTATACATCCAGACATTGTATTTGCATCAAGATATAAAGGTAGGAAATAGGGTAGCAGTTTTACCATTGTTATCAAAGATACCTAGGTTTCTCTAGATCTTTACCAAATATTTCTGCTTCATTTTATTTCCAGGAATATGGACCATAGATTACCTTAGTTCTAAAGAAAGTTGGGAAAGCAAATTTTAGCTCTTTTATCTTCTATGATGAAGGTGAAGAGTTAGGAACATTGGACTGCCAAATTACATTAATCTTTACAATATTTTAGTGCCCTTTCTCCATCTTAAGGATTTCCTGCTTTTCCAAGGTGTAACTCTAGGAACAAATTTTCAGCTTCTCTGAAGTTAGGTCTTAGTCATTTTACCTCAACATATGTTAAGACTGATTTTGAAGTTAGAAACTGGAAGAAGATGCCTCATGTGAAATCCAGTTTTCTGGAAAAGTTTGAGGTACTTTGAGTTCACTTGGCTCTTAAGCAATCATAATCATGTTTATTCCTTACTATGCTAACAGAGTGAGTAAAAGAGAGGCAGGAGGACAAGAAATTAGATAAAAGTTCTGTCAATTAGATAATAGAAAGCAAAGACATTCCAGGCTGAGGGTACCCTGTGAGCAAATACGTAGTGACAGAGCTGGGACTGACATATTTGTGAAGCTAAAAGCAGATCATTTGACCTAGAACATTGCTTTTAGGCTGAGGCATATTGGAAGATACATTTGGATAGTGACTGGTGATGAGTGCTCAGTGAAGGTTTATGAAATTTAACCTAGAATGTGTGATTATGTTTAAGGACGTATGATTTGGTGAGAACATGCAAGATAAAGTAGAAAAGAGAAATTAGAGGCAAAGAAGCCAGTCAGCATACTCTTACAATAATACAGGTGTGATATAATTAGGTGTGAGCTAAAGTGTTTACAGCAGATCTGAAAAAGGAAAATAAAAAAGATAAAGAATGTTTAAATGCTAAAAGTACAACAGGAATCTCAAGAAGGAGAAATGTTGGTGGCTTGGAGTAATTGACAGAAAAAAAACTTTATAGAGAACATAAACTAGCTGATCTGAAAGTGATGGTAATTTTTGCATAAATTAATTTGCAGGAGAGAAGATCATTCCTCATATAGCAGGAGCAGTATGGGTAAAGGCATAAAGGAAGTACTGAGTAGCTAATACAGAGGCCAGAAAGGCTTGTGGCATTGATGGAACTGAAAATTTACTGGGAGGAAGAAAGAAAAACATTATATGAAACATGAAAAACAGAAATCAGGCTTTTTATTAGCAAAGATTTGCTTGTGGGAGGTACTTGAAGTAAAGGCATAGGTGTCTCTTAAATGGAGAAATTATACCAATATTTGAAAGGATTTGATTAAGAGTCATAAAAGGACTATAGAGACTGCAGTAAATGTGGCCAAGGAGGTGGCCTGCTTCAAAAACTTGGATGTGTGCATTACAATGTCAAAAGCTGGGCACCGTGGAACATGTCTGCAATCCCAGTTACTCGGGAGCCTGAGGGAGACAGTTTGTGAGTTTGAAGTCAGAAGCAGTCTGTGCCACTTCTCAGGACCTTTTCTCATAATTAAAAATATAAAAGGGGCTGGAGGTTTAGCTCAGTGTTGGAGCACTTTCTTAGCATGTGCAAGGCCCTGAGTTCAACCTCCCAGTACTGAAAATAAATAAATAACTAAATAAATAGCCAAAATAACTCTGGTTACACTTGAAAAAGAAAGGCAGGAGAAATGAGTAACTATTAGGAGAAAAGAAGATAGAATTCCTGAACACCTCATCACGTTTAATTTCTCCTTGATCACAAGGCTAACCCTTTTTAATCATGCAACATCCACCCCCATAAACACACTGACATTTCAGTCATATCCAGCTACTTAAACGACTCAGATTTGCCGTATTTTCTCACTTCTCTATGCCTTTATTCCTATTCACTGTACTTGTGCCCCTCGATGTCCATCATTGCTGAAATATACCTTTTTATTTCAACTTAGCCATTTTCTCTTTTAGGAAAACCCTTACTTGATCTCATCTCATTCATTCTAATATATATTTCTGACAATGCTAGCTTTTATTATAGTATATTATAATCACTTTTTACATGCCTGACTTTTCCATTAGACTGAGCTAATTGAGGGCACAGATATTGTCTCATTTTTCTTTTTGGTTCAAATGTCTACCGCAATAGCAGCATACAGAAGGATCACAATAAATGTTGATGGATAAATGGTGATTTTATGAGTTAAAGCTTGGTTTTCCATGCTGAGGAGAAAGACAGTCTTGCTCATAATGACTACTATATTTTATGTAATGCAGATATGTAGTCATCATTCTTTGCTCCCTCTGTGTAAGCTCAAGTAAATGTGTGGGTTTTTCCTGTACATCTGTGTCAACAGCTGGAAGCACAGTTGCTTTGGCATCTGGAGGATACACTACATGTCCACAAGCAAGAGTATTTTCTCTTGGTGACAAGTAAGTGTGGGTTGTTTATAACCTAATACAAAAAATAAAAAATACCTGGAAATTCTACTTGTCAGTAGGAAAATAAATTATGATCTTAGGTGCTTAAAATGCAATGATTTTAGAAAGCCCTTGCTACAATATTACAAATTTTCTTTTTAAAATAGGGAAGCAGTTAATATCCAAAATATTTAAGAAGCCAAAACAATTCAGTAGTAAGAAAATGATGTGATTACAAAGTAGGCAAAGGACCTAAATAGAGATTTCCCAAAAGGAAACTACAAATGGCCACCAGGTAATGGCCAGGTTATGTTCAGCATAACTAATCATCAGGGGAAGGCAAAGCAAAACCACTATGAGTTACCATCTCATGACTGTTCGGATGGCAGTTAGCAAAAAAGAGAAAAAGAAAAAAGAAAAAAAGAGAAATATTGGAGATTACTTAGAGAAAAGGGAGCCCTTGTACAGCATTGCTGGGACTAACCGTAATTCTCACTTATCTGTCAGTTTGCTCTATGGGGTGGGGCTTGCATATTGCAGGCATGCTGAAGGGTATGCCACTGATATTGTATTCCATCAGAGAAACCTATGGTGGATAGGTTTTAGCTGAATTTCCAGACTAAGACAGACTAGGCAGAAGGACGCGGCAGAATACTCCCAAAACAATTAGCCATTGAGATACACTGTCAGATACAGTGTCACAAAATGAGTGCCCCAGGTTGGAAGACATTCGAAACATGACTGGGGAAGAGGTGCCTCCTCAAAGTAGAGTCTACTTTAATGATAGAAATGGAGTAAAGCCCCAGGGGCCGACATTTGCTGGTGTGTCATGACTCAAAATGAAAAGGAACAACTGTAAACATCCATTAATAATTGGAAAATGGAATGTACATAGTAAGAACCTAGGAAAATTAGATATCATCAAAAGGGAAGTGGAGTGCATAAGCTTGGACATTATAGGCATCACTAAGCTAAAATGGGTGAGTATTGGATGTTTTGAATCAGATAACCATATGGACTACAATGCCAATGATGACAGCTTAAAGAGAAATGGACTTGCATTCTTCATGAAAAAAGACATCTCCAGATCTTTCCTGAAGTATGATGTTGTCTGTGATAGAATAAAATTCATATGCCTACAGGAAGGCCAGGCTGGGATTTAGCTCAGTTGGTACAGTGCCGCTCTGCAGTCTCTGAAGTCCCGAGTTTGATTCCCAGCACAACAAAAATGGGAGAAGGACATGGCAACCCACTACCAAGGCAATCCTGAAACAATCTGCCATTGAAAACCCTATGAGGGTCGCTATGAGTTGGACACAACTCGACAGCACCTAACAACAACAACAACAACAACAACAACAACAACAGGAAGGCCAGTTAATATGACCATTGTTCAAATTTATGCATCCATCACTAGGGCCACAAATGAAGAAAGAAATGATTTTTGCCAGCTTCTACTGTGTGAAATTGATCAAACATGCAATCATGATGCACTGATAATTACTCATGACTGGAATGCAAAAGTTGGAAACATAGAAGAAGTCTCAGCAGATGGAAAATATGGCCTTGGTGACAGAAACAATGCTGGAGTTCACATGATAAAATTTTTTCAAACGAATGACATTTTCATTGCAAATACATTTTTTCATCAACATAAACTACACATATGGAATTCACCAGATGGAACATACAGGAAGATAATTGACTAAATTTTTGGAAAGAGAAAATGGGCAACCTCAATATCAAAAGTCAGAACAAGACCAGTGACTCATTGTGGATCAGACTGCTCATTCATATGCAGGCTCAAACTGAAACTGGGGAAAATTAGAAAAAATGTATAAGAGCCAATATATGACCTTGAGTACATCCCATCTAAGTTCAGCAACCATCTCAAAAACAGATTTGATGGGTCAGACATTAATGATTGAAAACAAGACAAGATATGGTATGATATCAATGACATCATTCATGAGGAAAACAAAAGTTTATTTAAAAGACAGAAAAAAGAAAAGACAAAATTACATGTCTAAAGAGACTCTGAAACTTGCTCTTGAACATGGAGTAGCTAAAGTAAAAGGCAGACATGATGAAGTTAAAGAACTAAACAGAAGATTTCAAAGGGAAGCTCGAGAAGACAAAATGAAATGTTTTAATGACAAGTGCAAAGAACCATAGATAGAAAATCAAAAAGAAAGAATATGCTCTGTTTTTTCTAAAGCATAAAGAATAGAAAAAAATTCAAGCATCGATTGGCAATAGTGAAGAATTTTACAGGGAAAATATTAAATGACACAGGAAACATCAAAAGAAGTTGGAAGCAATACACAAACTCATTTACCAAAAAGAATTGGTGGACGCCAACCATTTTAAGAGTTTGCATATGATCAGGAATCAATGATACTGAAGGAAGAATTGGAAGCTACCTTGAAGGAATTGGTGAAACACAAGGCTCCAAGAATTGATGGAATACCAATAGAGATGGTTCAACAAACAGATGTAGCACTAGGTCTGCTTACTTGTTTATGCCAAGAGATTTGGAAAATGGCTACCTGGCCAACTAACTAGAAGAGATGCATATTGGTGACAATTCCCAAGAGAAGTGATCCAACCAAATGCTGAAATTATATAAAAATATCATTAATATCTCAAGAAAATAAAATTTTGCTAAGGATCATTTAAAAGATACTGCAGCAGTATATGGACAGGGAATTGCCAGAAAATTAAGCTGGATTTAGATCAGGGCGTGGAATAAGGTACATCATTGCTGATGTCAGATAGATATGAGCCAAAAGAAGAGAATACCAGAAAGATGTCTATCTATGTTTTTGACTCTGCAAGGGCATTTCACTGTGTAGATCACACTAAAATACGGATAACATTGTCAAGAATGGAAATACCAGAGTACTTAATTTTACTCATGAGGAATTTGTACATAGACCAGGAGGCAATTGTTCAAACAGAACAAGGAAATATTGCCTGGTTTAAAGTCAGGAAAGTGTGCATCAGGACTATATACTTTCACCATACCTTTTCCAACTCTGTGTTTAGCAAATAATCCAAGATGCTGGACTTTATGAAGAAGAACGTGGCATTAGGATTGGAAGAAGACTCATTAACAACCTTCATTAAAATAGATGACACAATTTTCCTTGATGAAAGTGAAGTGGATTTGAAACATTTACTGAGGAAGAGCAGAGAACACACCCTTCAGTATGGATTGTACCCCAACATCAGGAAAACAAAAATCCTTACAAATACGTCAGTAAGCAACTTCATGGTATATGGAGAAAGGATTGAGGTTGTCCAAGATTTTGCTTTACTTCATTCTACAATCAACACCCATGGAAGCAATAGTCAGGAAATTAAAAGACATATTGCTTTGAGAAGAGCTGTTGCAAAGGACCTCTATTAAGTGGTGAAAACTAATGATGTCACATTTAAGATGCAGGTGCGCCTGACTCATGCCATGGTATTTTCAGTCACATCATATGGTTGTGAAAGCTGGACATTGAATAAGGGAGATGGGAGAAGAATTAATGTTTTCGAATTATGGTGCTGGAGATGAATTCTGAATATACCATGAACTAAAAAAGAACCAATAGATCTGTCCTAGAAGAAGTGCAACCAGAGTTGCTCCTTGGAAGCAAGGATGACTACACTGAGTCTTATGTATTTTTGACATGTAATCAGGAGGGACCAATCCCTGGAGAAGGACATCATGTTTGGGAGTGTAGTAGTCAGGGATAAAAAGGAAGACTCTTCAATTCAATTGATTGACGCAGTGCCTGAAACAATGGGCTCAAACATAAAGAGGAACCTGTACGTGGCACCATGTTAGGTATTGTTTCATTGGTCAGTAAGAGTTGGGCTCGACTGTAAGAGTCCAATAATAGAACAAGATGTTGGTGTAGCCACTGTGGAAACTAGTATGTGGTTTGATACAAAAATTAAAATATAAGTATCATATGTTCCAGAAAATTCACTTCCAGGGATATATCCAAAGGAATTGAAATGAGAATCTTGAGGAGCTATCTGCATTCCCATGTCCACTGTAGTATTATTTACAAAAGCCAAGAGATATAAATACCCTAAATACTCATTGGTTGATAAATAAAGAAACTATGACCTATACATAGAGTGGAATATTATTTAGCATTAAAACACTATGAAGCTGGTGTGGTGGTGCATGCCTGTGATCCCGGTGATTCAGGAGGCTAAGGCAGAATAATTACAGTTTTGAGGTCAAAGATAGCCTTTACAGCTTAGTGAGATCCTGTCTCAAAATTTAAAAAAAACATCAGAAGCAAGTGGTTGGTGTGCAGCTCATTGGTAGAGCCCTTGCCAATACGTGTGAGTAGAGGACCTGGGTTCAAGACCTTGGTACTGAATAATGAAGAAAAATGATGAAATTCTACAGTTTGTGGCAACATGAATAAACTGGAGGATTTTATGATAAGTGAAATAAGCCAGACCCATGAGATCATTTATCAGAGAACTCTAAAAAAGTCATACTTGTAGAACCAAAGAGTAAGAGGTACAATGAAAGGATACAGAGTAAGAATAACAGGGCTTTGGTAAATAGGGAGATAATGCTCGAAAGATACATAGTTTCAGTTATGCAAGATGAATAAGTCCAAGAGTTCCACCATACAGCACAGTGGCTCTACTGTGCTGATTACTTACAATTTTGCTAAGTGTTCTTATCACAGAAAATAAATCAATAATAATAATAATAATAATAATAATAATAATAATAGAGCAAGAGGAAACTTTTAGA
>VMDO01022624.1:0-33161 GCA_007922755.1 Pedetes capensis | reverse complement strand
TGTTTGGTCCGGGCCGTGGGTGCATGTGCGCGAAATCCCCTCCAAGTCTCTGGGATTCTATCCTCTGTCTGTGTGATGGCGAAATGGCGGCGTCCTGCTGCTGACCACTGTGTAGCTCCTCTCAAAATTTTCACATTAATAATTTCTTTTAATAAATACTTACTATGTGACAGACACTAACCTGCAGCCACACCACTGTGGCATCCGATTCTATCAGATCTTGGAAGCTAAGCAGGGTCAGGCTTGGTTAGTACTTGGATGGGAGACAGCCTGGGAACACCAGGTGCTGTAGTCTTAGGAGAAGGACCTGGCAACCTAGTCCCCAAAAAACAATTAGCCCATTGAAAGCCCTATGAATAGCAGAGAAGCACTGACAATACTGTTTTGCCTGTTGTACTTAGGGTTGCTATGAGTCGGACACTGACTACACACTAACAACAACGTGACAGACACTAATGTGAAAGCTACAAATTAAATAATATCCCATCAACTAGCAACATTATGGTTTACTTGACCATTCCACTAAGAACGGACATTTAGTTCACTTTTAATTTTTCCTTTTATACATAATGCTTCAGTGATTATCTTTACAATTAAACAACCACACATGCATGCATGCATATACATATTGGTTGTGATAACTATTTCAGATTTTCAGAAATAGTGAGATTACTGGATCAAGAGTATGGATAACTTAAGGTCTGGGGGTGTAGCTCTATGGTAGAGTGCTTGCCTAGCATGTACAGGGCCCTGAGTTCAATTTCTAGCACTGAAAAAACAAAAAAATGGTATGACCTATATGTCTCATAACACATAATATCATTAATATTTTCAGTAGAGAAATTAGCATGTTGTCAAACTTGCACTGTGTGTCATTCTTCAGATCAATGTCTTCTGAAACAAAATCTCAAATGGATGCCTTTGGTTGGTAGAGCACAAGTTGTATGTGTATGCTCTACTAGCAAAGAAGGGTAAGGAAAAGTGAGTGTCTAATTTCTACTTTGTAATATCAAGATATATGGGGAAACTTTCCCACCACAGAAATTTGTTTTAAAAATATTAGGTAGATGTTATCTCTACACATGAGTGAAGAGTCCAGGCCATTTCTCCAAGTTGACTCTGAGATATGGCTTTACTTAGACCACTCTACTGAAACTATTTTTTCCAAGGTCACATTTTATACCTCCCAAACCTTCTGGCCACTCTTTTAGCTCTTATCTTGCTAAGTCCCCTCACTTGGGCAATTCTCCCTCCTCTTTGAAAGTTTTCAATATTTTGGATTTCATGATATTATAGTCCACACTATCTCTTTCTTTTTACCAGACAACATTTTGGTTTGTTTTCTGATCTCCCTCCTGTTGTTGTTGTTGTTGTTGGTGGTGGTGGTGGTGGTTGTTATTGTTTCTGTTAGGTGCTGTTGAGTCAAGTGTGACTCATAGTGACCTCCTGGCATTATACCATACCCAGCAATGCCTGACAATATCTTAGTGCTTCTCTGCTATTCATAGCATTTCCAGGGGCTGACTGATTTTCAGGATTGCTTCAGGAGTAGATTACCATGTCCTTCTCCCATTTTTTCAGTGCTGGGATCAAACCTAGGGCCTCAGAGAGTGCAGAGCAAGCCCTCTCCCAACTGAGTTAAACCTAAGCCAGTCTCCCTGTACTGATCCCCAAATATTGTACATACAACTCTCATCTTCTCCCAACTTTAGACTATTTTCTCAAGCAGTATTGATCTTCTTCATGGATTTAACTACTTCCTTGAGTAGTTATGATTTGGCTAGGAGAAAGACACCATTGATATATGCCAAATATAAAAGATTTAAACACAGAGAACAACAAGCCTTGGAAAAGTCAGGGTGCAGAAAATCAGAGAAGGCATTACTGTTTTCAGAGGCTATCTCAATTCTTTTGACCTAAGCAAGAAGCTCTCAAGCACTCAAATGGAAGCTACTCTGAGCCTCCCATCTGCCATTGCACCTAACTTGCAACTGGCTCTGAAAAATAATGGCTTCCCCTCTTCTACCTTCCAAATCTCTGCTGAGTCTCATTGCATATATGTGCTCTAAACCTTCCAAAGAGAGAAAGGGTCTCTGGTCACAAAATCCCCAGAAAATTTAACATTCACAGTTATTAAACATATCTAGGAGAAATGTTCATCTGTAAGCCAGTCCCTATCCTTCTAAGTGAAGCATGGGGCTTAGTCTTTGCTAATCAGTACATTCCATCCTCCTCAACCCAGTGTAATTAGTTTAGGCTAAACTCCAGCTCTGCCTCCATAGGAATACAAATGAAATCAGCTTCCCTCAAAACCACAAAGCTCCTGAATGAAATCCTTTGGAAAAAAGAAAAAAGGAAGAGAGGAATCCTCAGGTGTCCACTATCCATCTCTACTTCCATTGCCTTTGTTTGCTCCTGTGAAACCCAAGGAGTCTCACCATAACTAGTCATCCTTCCTCTAATCCATTTTCTTCACAATAGTCACTTATATAACATTCAAAACTTCCCATGTCACACTGTATTTAAAACTACTATTCACCCCATTCACCCTATTCTACATACAGTCTCAGTGATCTGGCCCTATTTACTGCAAACTCATCTCTTTCTATACCCTGAATCTCATTTTATACTCCAATCACATCCAATCTCAATAAACCAGGTACAAATCTGGCATGTAGTGTGTGATCCACCAATGGTGACTAAGTTAATGAGTGAATAAATCAGATAAGATGAGATGGGATGACTTATTTTCACTCTAAAATAAAACTAAGGTAGTCTTTTTGCTTCTTTTGTACCCCCCGTTCCCTATCCTCCTACCTGGAGCTCACTGCACAGTGGGTATTCAAAGATGGTTGTTAACTAAAGAAATTAGTACATTCATTGTACCACCCAAGAAAGAGCTCCATTGAATTTTTATTCCTGGCAATTTAAAACGATTTTCTGGGTATTATAATTTTTGGCCCACTGTAGAATAAGGAGTGGGTGAAAGAATTCATTAGCTCATTAAAATATAAGGAAAGGAACACAATTAAAACATTTAGGCAATTTCTAGATCACAGAAAATGAATAATCAGAGGTGCAAAACAAACCCCCAGCCAGTTGGTTGGTTGCAGCAACCCTACTTCCTGGTTTCTCAAAACACTGTCAACTGGATGGTTCAAAACTCTTTCTTCCACCCCATCCTCACAAGAGATTTTGCTTTAATGAGCTCTATCCTTATTATAGAGCCTGGCAATGAAGGTAACATAAATTATGGGAGGGAAGTCCTCTGAAAACTTGAAGAGAGGAAATTGGGGTTTCCTTTCCCTGTTTCCAGTAGATTGGGGCCTAACAACTGTACCTGCCATTGTGTTCAATGCAGTGCACACATAGCTCACTTATTTCTCACAAAGGAGATATATATATAATCATAGTTGTCTCATGGATGAAACTGAGGTTTAGGGGTATATCCAAGACCACACAGCCAGGTGAGAGTCAGACCAAGAATAAATGGTTTTAACCAAACTCCTAAGAGTGATTAAACTCCTTTTAATCTCTATGAAAACAGACCCTTCCTCTGTGATTTCAGTAGCATTTTCTTCCTGCCAGGGCGGGCACAGGAAGATTCAGCCAGGCTGCTCATCCCTGGCCTCAGACACAGCATCCAGCTTGATATGTTTAAGGGGTGGCTGATGTCCATTCTTGTTCTCCTTTCCTTCCTCCTTGCAATCTTTACCTTCATGCCATTGCTGCCCCTTTGTTCTTTTACTCTCACCTATCATCTCCCCTGCCCACAAATCCCCAAAGATCACCAAATGCCCTTGAGTTCCTCCGAGCAACATCTGGAATCCTGGAATAAAAATAACTAGAGATCATGTTGCAGGTTGGAGCTTAGCATATGAATTTGAGAGTGACAGGGCACAATTTAGTCCAAAGTATATACAGACATATTACACATTCTTCCCCTTGACATGGCCCAAAAGCTCTCAATAGGTGTTTGAAGGAAAGTGAACAGCTGCAAACCAAGGTCGGAATCTGATGACAAGTAGATTAATCACCAAAAAACCTCAAGACAGAATTGCAGCTGCCTGAATTTCTGCCTGGGCTTGGGGGAAAATTGTGTCCTAAAGAAATAATAGAGATAATATCATAGATGTTCAGTGAAGAAAGACATGAAGAGATGGCAGAAAGAAAAATCTGTCAAGGTGAAAACTGAGCAAGGCTCTATTCTTCCAGGAACATGAAATAAAAGCAGACTTGCAGAGGGAATCCACAGGCCACAGGGAAGCCTCCAGGTCCCTCAGCCCAAGGAGATCCAGTGCCACCTCCTATTCCACTGTCTGCTCCTCCCCTACTACACAGCGCCTTGCACTGCTCAGAAACTCCTTTACAAAAAGGGCACAGAAAGGATGGAGAAGAGGAGGGGAATGATGAGACTCAAGTCCTTCATGACAGTGGGGGCATGGACCACTATGTGTTTTATGACCTTTGTTTCCAGCACAAAGATAAAAGCTAGAAGAAAAGAGTTTCCTTCTTGGTGCCCCTCAGGTTTTCTGCTCAGTGGAGTCCAGGAACAGATTCACATGACCTATTACTTGTAGGCTTCTTGACATCACATGTGCCTGGACTAGTTGAGCCTCTTTAGGGCTCTGCCAGCCATTGTAGGATGTCAGTTTCTCCAGGAATCATTAATTATTTGGCATCCTAGCACCTGGGCCTTCTTTGCTCTTTTCTGGTAGCTTAGCACCAGAAGACTGGCCTCATCAAATCTTTTTGGATTTTTTTTTTAATTTTAATGAAAATTTTAGCAAGAGAGGCGTGAATATGATATAAAATTCAAACGTGTCCCCAAATCCTTAATTCTCTCCTCAGAAATAATCACTACTCCTTGTGCATCTGAGCAAAAAAGTTTCATACTCTAACCCTTTCAAGATAGGACAATATATTCCAATGTAACTTGTACAAATATTGATGGGATATTTACTCTCAAATGTAGATGGAATACAGCCATTTCAGTCTTTTTATCATATGTGAATAATAGTATGCTATCACCACCAATTATGCCATAACCTAAAATTTTATTGTGATGATATGTAAACCTGTTCAGTATATTCTTACTTTACTGTTCCTTTTTCACTAGTTTATGAACTCATTAAAGAAACTAAGTCCTATATAAGTCATACTTATTATTTTATCAGATATATACCGTATGTAAATATATGAAATATGTTTATTTGTGTGAGAAGGATAATATATTCCAAGAGTACACTCAGGTAGGATTTTATGTCTCAGTAATTTTGGCAATTAGTAACTGCAATGGAAGTCAGAATTCAGAAAAATGATAAAAAATTGGTGAAGTGTGCACAGCTTACAGAAAAGAAAGTATAATAATAAACAAATTTATCATTCCTTTTGAATAAAAAAATTCAGCTTGTAAAGGTTAAAGTACTTAACAATCAAAACAAATGACTGCATTATCATATGCAATGGTACAGAAACCTGTGCCAATGGCCAATGGTTGTATGCAGACCTATATAACCGTCTATTTCAGAGTCACTGTAATTTCTTTTTGCTATTACATATATCACCAGATTACAGATATCACCAGGTTCTAGCTATGAATAATTTTAACATTTTCAGACTGCTGGACATATACGGATTCTCCTTGACTTATGATGGAGTTACATCCTAATAAAGCCATCATAAATTGAAAATATTATAAATCAGAAATGCACTTAATATGCCTAAACTAGTAAATATCACAGCTTAGCAACATAGACACTGCAGAGTATTGGTTGTTTCCCCTCATGCTTAGGAGGCTAAATGGAAGCTGAAGCTCCATGCCACCACCCAATATCACATATCACTATCCCAGGAAAAGATTAAAATTAAAAATTAAAACTACATTTTTCTACTGAATGCACTTTGCTTTTTCACCATCACAAAGTTGAAAAAGTGTAAGTCAATCCATGATAGGTCAGAGCCTGTTTGTATATTATTATTGTTGTTTTTTATTAATGATATTAAATTTTTATATCAGTTTTCATCAAAGTTCTACACAAAAATGAATGAACTAACACTGCCAGCTGTTATACAGTGGCATTTAAGTTAGCTAGAAGAATTATGATGGTGAGAATGGTTTACCACAAGTCCTCTCAATTCAATCCATACAGCTGAATCAAGCAATTTATAAATGGTAATGTTTTTATCTGTTACTTGTGCTAGATGAAGAAAGAAGTGGCACCAACGTTTCATGCTTACCATAACCCCACCCCACTTCTAGGAAATGGTACCTATGTAACCTGGGCATTTTCCTCCTTAGGATAGAAGTGGCTGCTTTTGATAAATGCATCTTTTGTGACTCTCCCTGAAATTTAACGCAGTTTCTCCACAAGACTTCTGCTTGAGACAGGGAGTCAGAAGACTAGGATGGGGACTTGGGGCATTAAGAAAACAAAATGCCCCATTTTGGTAGTTTCTTTTGCAGAGGTTAGCAAGAAAGCCTGTACACTGGGTAAAAATTTCACATAGCCAAATTATCCTTTAAAATCTCTTGGAAAGGTATTCCTTT
This sequence comes from Pedetes capensis, assembly GCA_007922755.1. Lineage (NCBI taxonomy): Eukaryota > Metazoa > Chordata > Mammalia > Rodentia > Pedetidae > Pedetes > Pedetes capensis. The sequence goes on along the minus strand of VMDO01022624.1, from coordinate 26,611 downwards.
GTTGAAATACAATCTCCTAGTAAGTCCAAAAGAACAAATCACTGACTCTGCAGTTGAGGTCCAGTTGAAGAGACTGGCTTGTGTTTTAGAGCACACACTGCATGAGGAATTGCATTACTGATCATTAAAATCACTTCTGTGTGGACTCTCTGTTCATGCTGTAAGAGGCACTTGGGGGATAAGGATAAAGCAGATTCACACCTCCTATTCATTCTTCTTCCTCGGCATACACTATTATGATTTGGATCTGAAATATGCCTCAGAGGCTCATGTTTGAATGCTTGGTCCCCAGCTGGTGGCACTATTTGGGGAAGCTGTAGAATCTTTAGGAACAAGGACCTAGCTAGCAGAAGGAAATCATTTAGGGCAGGCATTTGAAAGTTATGCCCAGTCCCTGGTTCCTGTAAGCTCTCTCTGCTTCCTGGCTTGCCATTTTATTAACAGCCTCTGCCACATGCTTCTACCACCATGGAGTGAACTCCTCCACCATGCCTTCCCCACCATGATGGCCTGCCACTCTCAAACCATGAGCCAAAATAAACCTTTCCTTCATTAAGTTGTTTCTATCAGCTCTTTTCATCAGTGTGATGCAAAAGTAACTAATATATTCACTAAGTTCAGTGGGCAGCAATCACCAACACAATGAAATTATGTTTCCTCTGTGTTCCACTCCTGTCCCCTTTAATTTTGCATGCTGAGTTTGATAGAACAGCTAAAGGTTATAAGATGTTATACAGGTTAAAAGATGTGATTGCATGACTTCACAACCAACAACCCCAAACCAGTGAATATAGCTCAGCCATTTTCTAGGACTCCTCTTATCCCACACATAATATGCCCATCAGGCCCTCCCAGAATCTTTCTCCCTTCAGATTAAAATATAAGAAGCAGTGCTTGCTTTTTATTGTCTTTTTAATTGCCAACTGATAGAAACAGTGGTCTAATTATTACTGGTCAAACAGCTGTATCTTCCTTCATTAGAAATATACTAATTCTAACAATCAACATTTCTATGATCAGGTCATGCTAATCAGTACAAAGTTATTTCTATTTTATTGTGCATTTCTAATTAAAATGTATTCAGTACACATTTTTCTTCTTATTTCTCAAGATGAAGTCATCTTTGAACAATTTTCTGGGGGAAAATTACCATAGATTGGTACCTGCTTTCACTTATTCTCCTCTGAATGTGAGGTAATGACAGAATTTTAAGGACTCACCTACACCAATAATAGAGGGGTGTTCTGAGTCATGGGAATATAATATCAAGAGTAAATATTTATTTTCAAATTATATTTTATTTTAAGGTAGATTTGATGACTATCAATAGATCTCACTTAGCCTAACAACTTAAACAAAAGCCTAACACAAGCTATGCTCTGCAACATCCTTTCTTCAAATTTATTCTTTGAAACGCTATTAGTGTTTAGTAGGTATTAATCCATGTCACTTTGGCAACATTTTTGTTTTTGAAGCATAGCACTGACTGCAGGAATGCTTTAGCCCTTACTATCATCATATTTATGGTACAGCTCCAGGACCCAAATACAACATAAGCTGCTTCTCAAATATATATGGCAACAGAACCCTTTTCACAGAACATCTCAAGGGACTAGTGTTCCGTGGAGTATCCTCTGGAAAATGCTGCTCTGGCAAATGTATTTTGGATGAGCCAGGACAATAATGGTCCAAGGACAACAGAACATTTAGAAGCACAATTATCAACAGCTGCTACCTTTCTTAAGTACATTTACAGAATTGAGCCCTACCTCTGGGGGCTGCAGAAAGCAGTAAATGTTTGTGGGAAGGCTAGGTCCACATCCAATAAGGCTAATAAATATGTCTTTCCAGAGGAAAAAAGCTAAAATTCAAAAGTCATAGTGGGTCCTGGGGAAGGAAAAAGGCAGAAGTAAGACTAGAGACAGGATGGGATTAAAAATTGGAAAGCAAAACACCTTATGTACCTTATGTACAGCATAAGGTACAAGCAGGAAAAGTGGAACAACTTTGTAATTAATTCCACTATTCTCAAAGCACACACCAAGCACTCCTTAGAGAGTAGGTTGGCATATTTTGCTGGACTTAGGACCTTCTATCTAGCTCCATGTCTTTCATAGCTCAGAGCAGCCTCCTTTATCTTTATTTGTGGCCATTCCAGACTGAACACAACTTGACCCAAATATCAGTCTTCCTAAAATCTTAACCTTGTCCCAATCTCTGACCAATTCAACCTCAAAGTCAGACTGTATATGCACACTTAAGTATTTCTCCAAGATGGAAGATCAGCATACAACTGACAAAAAGTATGATTCTAGGTTGTTCCCCAAGTCCTCTTTTTCTAGTCAAACTAGTAGAGCCCCATAAATGACTATCATCTTTGTTCCTCTCACATCAATGGGCCTCAGATATCATCATCCCCTTATCTCTGCCAATGGCTCAGTGGAAGCTCCCATCTTAATCCTTATACCCAAGTTCCAACTGACTTCCCTGCCAACTACCCCCGTCTCTAAGGTCTAGAGCTCTGATCTTAAACCCTAAACTTCAACTGGATAATGCCAGTTGCCTGAAAAAATGTTCAGAGACGAGTCCACTTGAATTGACTTTATTACTATGCCATATCCACCCAGTGAAACTACACTACCTTATCTCACACATGCCCTTCCTATGGTTGTAATATTTTATTCTCTCTTGGCAAAACCAGCCCCTTTTACTTGTCAGTCAGATCCCTTGAACCTAAAATTTTCTGTTGTCTTCCACAATGTTATTTTCCAGGAGTTGCCAAAAATTTTATTTCAGTCCTACCATGCCAGAATGTTTCATTATTCAAAGGGGCATAATTTTTACACTGGGATTCTTAATCTTTCTTTCAAGATATTGTGGTATTACTGTTCTTTGTCTCAGGACTTCCCTGCTATGACCTGGATGTTGGAGCCCCTCTTAAATTCATAATTTAGCACTTAATGCCCAAAGTGATAGCAAAAGGCAGTGCCTTTAAGAAGTAATTAAGTCATGAGTGCTCCACCCTCAGTAGGACTACTGTTCTTATTAAAGAGGCTTGAATGAGCTCCCTTGTGGCCTTCTGTATGAGAGGACACAACATTTGACCCTTGTACCATATAAGGACACAGGATGCAAGTGCCATCTTTGAAACTGGGAGGGAGCCCTCGCCAGACACAGAATCTGCTGGTACATTGATCTCAGACTTCCCAGGCTCTAGAACCATGAGCAAATCATTTCTGTTGTTTGTAAGTTACCCAGTCTAAGGTATTTTGTTAGCGCAGCATGAACAAACTAAGACATCTCCCAGAATACCTTGTATCTCTGTATTTGATATCAGTGCCTCCATTTTCAACATTTGTAACTACTTAGCATGGTTTTCTGGGGAAGACTGGAGCCACTACATTATTGTCTGGTCACTACCACCTTATTTACACTTACACAAAAGAATAATCACATCTTTTGATCTCTTCCAGCTCCTGAATTCTATCAAAAAAATACACAGAATTAACAATACATAATATCTCACAGCTCATTAAAATTCTCTCATGGTAAGATACAAGTCAAATGTTGAGACACATAGTTGTGTCATTTATTTAAACCATCAGCCATTGAAAAACCCTGTGAGGGCCACTGTGAGTCAGACCTGACTCCATGGCACCTAACAACAACAATTCTTTTTGAAGTACTGAGAAGTTGAATCCAGGGGCTCATATAAGCTAGACAAGTGCTCCAGCACTGAGCTACGAGAAAGTAGCTGAGAAAAGCCCCCTTTTAAAAATTTTTTGTTTTGTTTTGAGACAGGATCTCGCTAAATTATACTGGCTGCCTCTGGCCTCCAACTCATAATCCTCCTATCTCAGTCTCCCAAGTAACTGGGATTACAGATGCATACCACAGCATCAAGGTGCCATTTATTGTAAATAGGATACCTAACTTTCCTGAGCTTATTTCTTTTCCTACTAAATAGAGATAATATCTATCTCAAAAATTTTCTACAGGAATCAATCAGATAAGACATACACAGTATTCTTTATATTGTTTCCCACATGACTAATGTGTTTTAGATTCTTCCTGTAGAACAGGGTCCTCGACACCCAGGCCATGGATCAGTACCTGACCATGGCCTCCTAGGATGTGGACCATAGAGTAGGAGGTGAGCAGGCATGGGTGCAAAGCTTGAATCGTCCTGAAATGAGTCCAGCCACTCTCCCTCCCTGTCAATGGAAAAACTGTCTTCCACAAAACCGGTCTCTGTTGCCAAAAAGGTTGCAGACAGCTGCTATAGAGAACTATAACTTTACATTTATGAATTTTATAATTTGGAAGCATCACTTAAATTTCAAAGGCAAAAAAGAAAAAGAAATCTCAATGAAGGAAAGCCTACGTGTTGCTGTTCTGCAAAGCCAAGTTCAAAAGTTATTTTCTATGCCATCTATTCTACTATTCCCCTAATGTTTTTGCCTATCCCAAGACTCTCTTGCTGCAAAACAAGAATAAGGAAAGCAAAAAGCAGAAAGTCAAATGGAAAGTGACGTATGTTTAGCAATATACCCTGATTTGAAAGGAAGAGAAGATTAAAGTACAGGGGAGGCATTATGCAGAGGTTTGCTACTAAGCAGCAATTAAACTGGCTGGAAGAAGTCTCTGGCCAGATTAAAAGCAAATGCAGTTAAAAATTGGGAAATATGAGTCACAAGCACAATAATGTTCTCTAAACATTTTGGCCATGCTGGAACTTAGAGAAATAAGCCATTTAAGAGAAATTACAGAGCTGTAATGCTGCATTGGAGTATGAAATTAATATCAATATATTCCTGCTATTTTTCAAGGACAGTTTGTTCCCAGAGTCAACTAAAGGACTGCTGCCATAGCAATCAAAACTGAGTATCCATCTTCCTTTTTAAAAATCCATTTGCCCATATGGATTTTTCCACCCCCTTCCACATCACACCTAAGAATAAATCCTGGAGGCAAAGAGATGATTAGACACCCTGTGTCTCACAGCTGCTCAGCTCTCCACTCCCAGGATGGAGTCAGCCACTACTCCAGAGGGAGCAGACTGAAGGCGCTGGGCTGGAGCCTCATTATCCCTGCAGCTAGTACCCAGAAAGCTGGAGCAAAAGGCACACATAGGCCAGGCTCTCCACAGACAGTCAAAGGACCTGCTCCTTTGTCCTCCCATTGTTTTAGCATACCCATTGTGTTGGAGCCTGGAAGGAGAAGAAATCTAGGGTCTTGTTTCTGGGGACCCCATGTAACCTCTACCCCTATTGGAGAGGTGAAAGGAATGTGCTTAAATACCTACACAATCTTTTCAACAACTGTTACCAGTACTTGCACATTTTATGCTTTTTTGCTCTGGGTCAAAGTCCCTATTCACTACCTGATGGTGAAATGTCCATGTTTAGAGCTCTGGCCCTGTGCAATTCCCCAGAGCTAGACTTGAACACTTTTTAAAATGCAGTGAAGAGAAACTCAAAAACTCCCTAGAGGTGTTGTTGCTGGTTTTCTGTTCTGACAACTGTCACTTTGATGCAAGTCCTAATGAGCCCAGGCCTGGAGCTTGCCAGCTGCCCACTAATAGGCATGCCAGCCTCTGAGCTGCCATGCATAATGCCCCCGATAATCATCTTCCTCAACCACTGCCTCTGGGGGTCCCCCTTCACACATACTCCCAGCCTCCTTGTCTAACTCATCTTACTTGCTACCCTCCAACTCCCACTTTTTTCTTCATTTGTGCAGATCTCTTCCACGGCCAACCTTTCCTCCCCTTCCACCTTGTGAGTCCTTGTGCCTGCCCCTGCCCCTGCTTGAGATAAACTCCTACCTCCCCACCTCCTCTTCAACAAACCACAGGACTGCCTTCAGAAAGTTGCCCAGATTCATCTTTACTCACAAGTGAATCTCCTCTTTTCTATACCTTAAACTAGAGTCTAAGGAGCCTCAGGGCCCTCCAAGGGACTTGGGAGATTTTTCTCCAAGAGTTCTCACAGTGTACTTGCAAACATCTGCACGGCAAACACCTGGGGAACTGGCTAAAAATGCAGATTCTTGGTCCTCCACCTCAGATCTACTGTTCAGAATCTTTGGGGCATTAACCCTCCAAATCTACCTTCTTAACAATCTCCCCAGATTATACACAAATTTAATTTGAGGCCCATTAGACTACTCCAGCTTCTTTAAATGATAAATGGCTTACATTCATTGAATATGCACTGTCCACCAGAGGTTCAACCTTTTAACTTACTTAATCCTCCCAACATCCTTAGGACATGTGTACTATTGTTTACTATTATTTTTGCCACTTTACACATAAGGAAATGGAGTCTTCTATGAGTGAAGTAAATCACTTAAGGTCATACAGGAAGATGCAAAGACAGGACTCCAACCTAGGTATGACTAAGGCCCAGGGAAATGCTTTCATAGATTTGGAGGCTACAAAATAAAGGACATGACATGCCTGGTCTGACACGGCCTGGTGAATCACACAAGTTTACATTCTATGGTGACTCTGTGCTATAAGAGGGGTGCTGCAGTCTGTCATTCAGCCAGGGAAGCAAGAGGCTGAAAGCACATGATGGGCTTATCAAAATACTGGGCCTGGATCACTCAAAAAAAACCTTAATGTTAACAGTTCCTTCTACAACAAACCCTTTTTGTGTTGTTAATTCCAGATTTTTGCTACTAATTCTCACTTCCCTCACTGAGTAGGAACAGCCTCAAAGGACAGTAAAAAACAAAACAGCACACTGATCCCAGCAAGTGTTTCCATAAGGGTCTTCATGCCTGGTGGAAAGTGTTTTTGTGATGATGAGCAGTTTCATTGCCTCTTCACAAAGACCCCTTATTAGCAATTGCTTTTGAGAAAATTGCAGACTTGGGTTCAACTCAAGCACCACTCAAAGTTATGAGCCAGGCCTCCCAAGTGTAATTCAAATAGTTCAAAGGAAAGCAACCCTTCTGGTGATACAAAAATCCCTCTGCAAATTATCTAACACACACAAATTGTCTCCAATGGAATTGTTTTCATCTCAAACCATATATTCCTTCTGTCTTACAAATACTGTCTGATTAAAAAGAAAACAAAAACAAAGGCAATTTGGTAGTTGCTTCATTAAATTAATGGGTGGATACAAAGATCCCAAATAACTGAATTAAATCTTCACTTACAAAAATGGTTCAAGCCCAAATGCTTAAAACTTTTTGCTTACGATGAATTAAAACCTGAAAACAAATGCAGATTAGTAGAGAAGGGCGCCATGGACCAGGAAGTCCTATTTCCATTTGAAGAACAAAAATGAGTCAACATATCTCTGTGGAGTTCTCCTTTTCCCACAAAGGGTAAGTTGGCTACCTGCCTCAGTTTTACTCAAGCACTGCCATCACAAGGTTGACAAAGCAGGACAGGACACAGCACTGACCTGGAGAAGAACTGTGTATGTTGGGGGAAAGGGGCCCTAATTATGATAATTCATTTCATCTTATCATTTCAACTGTATTAAGACATTTTTCCTCCATATTTTAATGGGCTCATTGTGGGTTTTACTTCCTCTACCTATCTCTTAAAATTCAGTAGGGTTTGGCTTCTTTTTGCTATACATAGGCCTCCTGGACATTAATTTTTTCTATAATAGGCCAGCAAGTTCTGCTCATGGAACATTATTCTAGGTAGATGATGCCCAAATCTTTGAAGCCTTCTGGGCTTCAGATCCAAAAATCCAGAGGCTTCATGAGGTGTCCTTTCTAAACATCCCATAGGCCATCAAATATTATGCTGTTCTCTGTTCCTTGCTATCACTGTAAGCACCAAAGCCAGAAATCTGGGCATCATAGTAAGCCACTCCCTTTTCCTACCTACCACATTCCCCAGCTAACGAAGCACATAATGACCCCAAAGTCTTCTTCAAACTGGTCAACTCCTCCTTCCCATCTCCTTAGTCCAACCTCAGCTCAGGACTCACTTAGCTCTAACAAAATTATTCCACCAACCTTCTCCCTGATCTCTTTGTCTCTTGTCTCTCACCCTGAAGAGCAACCTTTACATGACCTGAGCCCCCAGGGAAAGCTTTCTTTTGCAACTAATATCATTATATAAGCAAGATATGTAAATAGTGGGCAATTCATATTATGTTGAAATACATGGATTGAGAAGAACAGTAGATTGAATTATTTTCCCAAGATGGTAGCCTTGTGTTATCTGGCTTTTCAGTCCCTCCTTAGAAGCAAGTCCTATCCCCATCAAAGAAAGACTTTGGTCTCAGCCACAGGATGTGTGCCAGCTACAGAAATGAGGATGGAAGTGACAAGGTGGAAACACAGAGTGTAACCTGCTAATGTTGCTAGGATCAGTGTGCTCTTTTGTTTTTTACTCTCCTTGAGGCTATTCCTACTCAGTGAGAGAAGTGAGAATTAGAAGCAAGAACCTGGAATTAACAACACAAAAAGGGTTTGTTGCAGAAGGAACTGTTAACATTAGGGTTTTTTTGAGTGATCCAGGCCCGGTATTTTGATAAACCCATCATGTGCTTTCAGGCTCATGCTTCCCCTTACCTTCTTGCATATGTGTCATCCCATGAGAAAAACTGTCACCTGTCCAACAGGAATGACACATATGGACCCCAAACACATCTTGAAGTTGCCCACAGTTGCATGAAATAAAGCTTATTATTAAACATCACTAAGGTTTTGTGATTGACTACTAGCAGGAATAGCAAAGTTTGTCAAAAACTGAACATCTCTCTCTTTATCTACTTGTTGTTGTTGTTGTTGTTAGGTGCTGTTGAGTCGGTATCCAACTCATAGTGACCCTCATAGGGTTTTCAATGGCTGACTGTTTCAGGATTGCCTTGGGAGTGGATTGCCAGGTCCTTCTCCCATTTTTGCAGTGCTGGGAATTGAACTCGGGACCTCAGAGACTGCAGCGCAGCACTCTACCAACTGAGCTAAATCCCAGCCCCTTTATCTACTTATCCATTGCTAATTACAAAAATACATATTTCTTAATAAAGCCTTTCTATTTTTTATTTCATTTTGGGTATCTTTCCAATTATGAAAAAAATAAAAAATAAATAAAAGGGAACTTCGTAGACACCATGTATGATAGTGAGTAAAATGGCCACAACAGTTCAAAGCATGACATCCAGATGTTACAACATCCAAAGAGTTGCACCATCTATTTTACTTTGACTTTTTTTAAGAGAAAAGACATTTACCCCCATAATTCCCATAGAGGACATCTCTTCACATCTCATTGGCCAGAATCGGTGTTATACCAGTTGAATCATCATGCCATCACAATGCTCAGCTTGACCTATGACAGCTTATCTTCTGGTACAATGACAACTCATGTTATTCATCACAAGGATATTTAGAATTTTCCCTTTATTATTATTATTATCATTCTAATATCTTAAATGAACATCTAGTTTTAGGGGAAAGAAAAAAAGAAAAAGAGAAACTATAGTTAATACCAAGGAAATAATGGTATTTCAAGCACAAAGAGTTATTTCCCCTTTTCCCCTCCCTTAGTGTTTCCATAGCTATAAACTGTTTGTCAGTTGACCTTACTGGACACTAAATATATGACTCCATCCTGAAATCCTGATCTCTGACTATGCCTTAGATTAGTGGAGGAAAGAGAAGCATATGCAGAAAATGCTAAGAGGTTGGAAGAGAAAGAGAAGGGAAAACCCAGGAAGTTTGCAAGCCAACAGGAAATAGTCATTCTTAGATCCTTTGAGATTCCAGATGAAAACACTTAGTCTTGACTCCTGAGAGAAACTAACAGCACTCCATTACTCAAATAAAAAATGTAGGCAAAATAAGGGAAAAAGACCAATATTCAAAATCATCACGTAAGTTTTATTTTGCAAAAATCAATAAGGTAGCATACATGAAAGCTCCTTATAAGCACTAGATGGCTGTTCTTATTTATTGTATCAGACCCAGAGTAGGTCACACAGACTTGTTTCTATTCTGGGCCCAGAGTGATAGTAATTAATGTCCAAACTCTCTCCTGCCTTGGAGACATCATCTTCTTGGCAGAGCTGTGACCCACTAAACTGCTGTAGCACCAACACATCCACAGTGCCCAGATATTGAGCATGATTCACACTAGGGGAAATCTCTTTGTATTGCCATATGGAAAGTCCTCAAGGTCATTTATTTCAGGAGGCACTGCAGCACAGTCACAGTCCAGAAGAAAGGAATGATATTTTGTGTTGTTTACAAAAGAATAGAGTGACCCTGATTCTGTCATAACTCAACACATACTGAAATTTTCATTGCTGTCTGAAATAGGTCTCAAGTAATCCCTAGAAGTAGATCTTAAGAGACCAGTTGCTCTAGCTTCTTCCTCACGATGATGTTGAAATCACAAAGAACCCATCATAATTTCTAACAGGTTAGCGTTTACTTTATTCACATCATAGTATTCACTTTCTCCTTTTCTTTGATAGTAAGGTTTTTTACTTTTTATGCCAGCACCTCTGATCATCAGTGTAGTAGGTGTCTGTTAATCAGCTTTCTGCCACTATAACAAATAACTGTAACACTGAGATAAATCAACCTAGAGAGGGAGAAGATTTTAGAGGTTTCAGTCCATGATCAGATGCCCCTGTTGGCAAGATAGTGCAGAACCATCGAAGCACATAGTAGAACAAAATCACTCATTTTATGGCCAGGAAGTAAAAGAGAAAAAGGAGGAAAACACTAGGATTTCAAGGGCCACTAGTCCCCCAATATCCTAAAGATCTCCCATTAAGCTTCATCTCTTAAAGTTTCCACACCCACAAAATAGCACCACTCAGGGGACCCGCCTTCAATACATGGGCCTTTGGAACACATTTACAATCCAAATTATAGCAGCATCCTAATGATGAACACGGTGTGGAGCTTATGTCCTTTGAAGCCTCCCCACTGCAGAATTTCCAAGTATTAGATATTTGATTCTGACTCAACCTCTTTTGTCATTCACTTAGCATCTTCCACCCACAATCAATGCCAAAACCTTTTGCTACTTGACCTGCTTCCTTGACATGACAAGTGTCAACACCTAGGCTGTCCTCTGTTTCCCATCTCTCTGACCCACATCATCTCTCTAGTTCTTTTTGTCCTGCTCAAGAAAGTACAGAGGTATAAGGCCAAGTTGCCAAAATAAGAAACAAAAGCAATCCTCTCTACTCTTTTTGAAAACATCTGCTATTTTCACAGATGATCCTCTTGGCACCCCATGTCTTTCCTTGGGGGAAGGAGAAGGAAAATTGCCCCACAATCCCAAAGGACAGTGATGACACTTTCCCTGGCTCCAGTTTTTTTTCAGAGATGAGGAAGGCAGGGATGATTAGTGTAATGGAATGATTTTATTACCTCTTAACGAACATACCCTACAAGGAAGTTTCTGAACCCAACAATGGGCTGTTCATTTGCAGCTCTCTCTAGAATGTGGAGGTATTTAGCAACTTTGGTGTTTAGGTTTGAGTGGCTACAATTCAATGACTATAAGAGAATTTCTACCTGAGTTAAGCGCAAATAATATTCAATGAGCAATTTTTAAAATCACATCCAATTTAGAGGAAGATATTCTTTGTACCTGATCTTCTTTTTCTCTTCCTATGACATTTTGGTGCTAGAGCTGGAATTTAGCTCAGTTAGTAGAGTGCCTCTCTGCAGTCTCTGAGGTCCTGGGTTCCATTCTCAGCACCACAAAAATGGGAGCAGGACATGGCAATCCACTCCCAAGGCAATCCCAAAACAATTAGCCATTGAAAACCCTATGAGTGTTACTTGACCGTACCTAACAACAACAATGACATTTTGGAATACTCCTCTGATACCTGGTCAAATAATCTTTCTTTTCAAAGAATCTTCTTGGGTAACATAAAGTGAACCAAGGAGAAAAAATAAGTTGTATCTGAGATAATATCAAATTGTAGAATTGTCACTTCCTACTTGGAAAATCATACTTATGATCATAAGACTAACTCCAGGCCTAGGAGTAAAAGTGAGCCTTGATCAATTAGCAATGTCTGCCAGGGGTGCAGATAGAAAGGAACAGACAATAATCATTTTGAATATTTTCTGGCTTTTACATTCTTCTAATATTCCAAGAAAATTTATTTGTTTAGTTCATGCTTTTCTTCTATGATGAAATTTTTTTCTAAAATTTGTGTGTCAGCATAAGTGTGCATGATTTGTCCTAGAACAACCCTTATCTGTGCCCACTAACATTTCCAATGACCATAGATTTTTACTTTCAAATGTTTACCCAAAATGCCTTTAGCTTTCATTTCAGACAACATTATACATTCTGCATTCCTTTAGCCTGAATTCTGGAACCCAGCTTAAATTCAATCAACTCACAACAAGTTTCTAAATTGATGTTCCAATTATCTTACACAAGATTGTCAATTATCATGCCTATGAATAATTTGTCCAAACTAAGCTTTATTTCACCTTGATATCAGTCTGAAGTTTGTTTCAACCTACATCTGAGTTTCTCTTAAAGGGCAAGTTTCTACAAATTTGAACCACAGGAAAAAAATCATAAAACTTTTTCTTAAAATGATCAAAATAGAAGCAAATTTGACTATAGTAAGTTCTAAGCAATCCAGTACAAGAGCTGAGTTGCTAAAATATTTACACCCCAACTTGCAAAATGCTCCAAATTTGGAAAAAATACCTTTTTCCCACCTTTTGTAGCCATAATCAGATAATAATCATTAGCCAGCTCATGTGTCAAAAACATAAAAATGGAGAAAAGAGTTTTTCTTTACCCTCACCATTTTTTTTTCCTTTTTCATTCCTGAAGGTAATGGGCCATTGATAAGAGAAGGTAAAAGAAGCAATATTGAAATAGCAGAAAAACTCATCAAAATTAAGCAATATGAACTGATTGAGAGTATGTTTTATCTTATAGATGCTCCTCTCTGAACACTAAATGACTAGCTACTCTTCTGATAGGCAGCACTATTTTTCCAGGATAGAGCCAGGGATTAACATAACTTTAAGAATCAAGAATCACGTGGCCACCTCCAAGGTAGAGCCCGAATACCTGTGGTGGGAGGAGGGTATGAAGACATGTAGAAAGAAAGAAATTGGAAAAGAGGGGAAAAGGGTGGGAAGAGAGGTGAGAACAAGAAATTGAAAGGATTCTCTGATATGCAGATGTTACAGATTCTGTTCAAAGTTTACGGCAACTTCACAGGAAAGTAACCACAGGTATGCATGAGCACACACACACATACGCGCACGCATGTGCCCACACCCACACATTTTCTGCCATTCTTCAGACTCTATTTTGTCAACTAGTTGAAAATATGGTTCTTTTCTTTTAGCTAATCCCCTGTGCCTACTTGCTTTTGTAAATATCACAGGTATAATTGAGGGATTATACAAGGAACTAACATGCTAGTTCTTTGAGGCATGTGGTTGACTTTGCAGATATACCTTGAATGAGTTTCACTTGGCCATAGACTCCATTTTTCTTAGATATAATCCAGATCCCTCAACCTCCACCCGCCCTGTGTGGGCAAGGCCATAACCAGTCCTTAAGGTCTTCCTAGCAACTCTTTGCTCTGTTATCTTTCCCTGCCTTAGTCTTTCAAATTTCCCACTTCAGTCTTCCCTGACTCAAATGTTAATCTTCTTGCTTTAGATCAGATCAAACTTCATTGCTGGACCCATTAGATTTGATACTTAAGAACATCCTTTGTTTCTCAGTTATTACCTGGGTTGCTTCACTCCATTCTCTTTTTCTCTACCCATAGCTGAGGACCAGCTGCACACTGAGGAACCATGTCCTCACAGAGTTCAAGTACTCTTTTATAACAAAAGGACAAGTATGGACACAATCCTGAAATACTGTAAATTTTCCTCATTTCTACATTTTATTAGTCAATATTTCGAGTTCAAAAAAATTCAGCTAAGTGTTTTGGTTTTTTGTTTGAGACAAGGTCTTACTGTGTAATACAGGCTATCCTGGAATACATGGGTTGGCTCAGAACTCATAATCCTCCTGCCTCCACCTCCTAAGTGCTGAGAGTACAGGCATGTGCCAGTATACTTAGTTAATTATTTGTTAACCCTCCCTCCAATAACCACACAGGGCAGGGATGAAGTAGGTGAGTAGCCTGTGAGACTGAAATATTTTATCTCACATCATTTTTTTTTTGAGGGCTATTCTTCAACATAGTTACAGACTGTCAGAGTGTGTCTGTTGTTGTTGTTAGGTGCCGCCGAGTTAGTATCCAACTCATAGTGACCCTACATGTTGTTGTTAGGTGCCATTGAGTCGTGCCCGACTCATAGTGACCCTTATAGGGTTTTCAATGGCTGATTGTTTCGGGATTGCCTTGGGAGTGGATTGCCAGGTCCTTCTCCCATTTTTGCAGTGCTGGGAATCAAACTCGGGACCTCAGAGACTACAGAGTGGCGCCCTACCAACTGAGCTAAAAGCCAGCCCCGGTAACCCTACATACAACAGGGTAAACACTATTGCCAGTGCTTCTCTGCTGTTCATAGAGTTTTCAATGGCGATTGATTTTTGGGAGTGGGTTGCCAAGTCCATCTCCCAAGCCTACAACACCTGGTGTACCCAGGTGGTCTCCCATTCAAGTACTAACCAGGCCCAACCCTGCTTAGCTTCCAAGATCTGATATGATTGGATACCACAAGGCTACCACTGCAGGCAGAGTGTGTCTACAAAGCAGCAAATTAGCAAGTTGGACAGGAATCCAACAGTTGAAGCCTGGTCTTTGTCTTTCCAGACCAGCCAGTTTTTTGTTTCCCACTAAGTTGGCTGAGCTGGCTTCTTTTGACAATAAACTTCAGCATGAAAGAGATTTGGCTTTGTTTGGTGACATGATGACTTTATTAGAGAACAAGATCTGAAAAGAAGCAAACTCTGCAGGGACTTTAAATCTACCCTCCAGCTAAACTAGCCCCTGATGACTAATGTAGGAATGAGATGCAATCTTGGTGTTCATGAATCATCTGAAGACCTTGTTGAAATATAGATCCTGACTTGGTAGGGCTGGGCCTAGAGTATGGGCCTTTCTGACCTGCTCCCAGGTAATGCTGATGCTGCATGAGGCTAACCATACTTCAAGTCGCAAGCTACCAAATTAAACCACCACGACAGTGTTTCAGACAAGAAACTGCTTCTGTTACAAAAGAACTAGGAGGTAACTAAGGAAACACAAGAATCAAAGACCACCAATCAGAGCAGAAATTTTAAAAATCTTATGCAAATTGGATTGTTTAAAATGTGTGGTCAGCCAAAAGTGTGTCTGTTTTCCAAGCTGACAAGGAAGGCTCTGTGGAGCTGGAAAATGTAAGGCAGTTTTCCTGGAACTATAAGCTGGGAGAAATAAGTATCTGAACACCAACTGATATCCATGCCACAACATTCTGCTTATTAGATCCACACTATGAATTACTATAGTAGGATCAACCTGGGAGCAATCATGAGAAATCTCTATAGAAATGAGAAATAAGGGAGCAGGTATTGGCACAGAATTTGGAAACATGCTGTACTTCAAGAGTTAAAGTTTCAGTGAACTGAAACAGAGATGTCAGAGTTACTTCAAGAAGACAGAAGGCCTCCTAAGCCAACAGCACTGGACTCTCTTGCAAATGGAGAAATGAGGCATTAATCATAAGGAGGTTGGTCAGCACAGAGGCTTACAAAAAGGCTTGTCAAACATGCAGATGTCATACCACCAAACATGGTTGGTAGATCGAGGTCCATGGGCCAAATCCTGTTTTGGGGAAATAAGGTTTTACCAAACCACAGGCCCATGATTTGTTTATGCATTGTCTACTGCAGCTTTTACACTATGGTATCAGAGTTGAGTAGTCTTAACAAAAGCCATAAGGCCCACAAAGCCTAAACTATTTACTATCTAGCTCTTTACAGAAAAGTTTCAGAAACTTCATAAAACTTTTCAATCACATAATTAATTCCCCTTGGCCCAATTTCATGCTCTCTGGACAAACTTCTGGTTATGATTTTGTTTCCCAGGTAGTATACCAACAAAAA
The DNA here is from genome assembly GCA_007922755.1 of Pedetes capensis. Taxonomy (NCBI): domain Eukaryota; kingdom Metazoa; phylum Chordata; class Mammalia; order Rodentia; family Pedetidae; genus Pedetes; species Pedetes capensis. Next base: position 10,572 of record VMDO01022624.1, on the reverse strand, counting down.
AGATTGTCTCTCTTATTTCTTGATTATTTCTAGCTATATTTCCATTTTAGGTTTTGAGGGTTTTTTGCTTATTTGTTTTGTTTTTGTTTTGTTTTTTAACTTAATACCTGGGAGCTTGCCTTATCTGATTCATTCCCGTAAGCCATGGTCCCTTTTTCAATTGTGATTTTCTTTAAAGAAAACAATCACCTTCCTAAGCCTATCAGAGAAATGACTAAATGCTCAGATTGCGGTGGCTGTGGTTTTCTTCTTGTTAAAGTACATTTTTAATCATTCTTCTGATGAAAATTTTAGGGAATTAAATGCAAGCAGTGAGCCTGGGACCAACTCTGCATTTCACAGCATTGCATTTATTTTCATATTCACAAGAAAAAAACTCTCAGCCCTACTGCTTTGCCTCCATATGAAGAACAAAATATTCTATAAATTCAGCCACATTCATTGCTTTATGATTGCATTCCACTTCTGGTTCATATAGGTGCTTTCCTTATTTTTGAACTTGACTTTTCCTTTTTATCCCTTTTTATATTTATATTTTATATTCTTATATGTTTGGAACAGAAGAGTAGTATCTTATTATAAATAAGCTATAACATCTTGACCAAAAAATTCCTTTTGATGACCTCCAACAGGATCATTTTTTTTATCTGATGGGATATTTATTCCTGTGCAATGAACATTCATTAAGCACACACTATGCTGTATGTATTATGTGTACCTTTGTTGGCCTTATGGAGCTCGTAGTTAGAGGTGAACTACACTATTTGATATCTCACCTCAAAGATTGAATAAGATTGCCAAACTGACAATTCCCTAGCTCAAGTTCATTGCTACCATGACAAAATCAATCATTCCCCTTCAGTAAAACTTCATAGTATCTCTTTGCATAATAAGCCATCCAAGACATCAAAGCTTACTTGTCATCTAAATTATTCTCTTCTAACAATGTCCTAATTACATAGGTCTTCTGCACCTCTTTTGATAACACAGTCATAAATTAATGCTTTGATAACCAACAAAACACTCACTAATACTGAATTTTTAAGTTCACCACAATGTCTTTGAGGAGGATATTTATATTAGTATTTTGTTCTATAAATTTTAAGAATCAACAGCTTCCTTCCTCTCTCAGTGCAGCATTCTTGAATAGGGTGGGGAATCAGTCGGTTTCCCACTGATGTACCAGGCAGTTTCTCTGTTCATCTGTTGCAGGCAAAGTCACTATCCTATTGTCTTCATCTCCCAGCTTAGAGCCTTTCCTCTAAGTCACCATTAAGTCTGGCACATTGTCGACATCCAGCACATAACGTTGCAACTACAAAACGGTGATTTCTTTTTTCAGTATTTTTTAGATTTTGAGTTGCCTAGATAGCTAAGTACCTTGCAGCATCATTTAAAATAGTGATAATTTTCCCATTTAGGAAGAAGAAGAAAGTGGAAGAGGAGGAGGAGGAGGACATAGAGGAGGAGGAGGAGGTGGAACTGCAGCATGGTAAACCCTTACTGGAAATACAGCTGAATCAAATATGACATCTTCTATGATTTTTCTACATAAAATCATGCAAAAACCTTAGTTATTAAATCACAACTTAAAATGTATGAAATTACTTTTCACTGCATATTTTTACTGATAGAAATTAAGGACCAGACTATATATATATTTTAAATTAACCTGAATGCCATCTAGTGGTCATTTAAAAAATTGTGTCAGAAAAATTGATAACAACTTTAGAAATTAAGAAATTAATAATAATAATAATAACTGATATTAAGACTTATTGAACACATACAATATTCCAGGACTCTGTGCTCAGCACTTTATGTGTGTTTTCTAAGTTTCTCTTTCTAACAATCTTCATAGGTACTGTACATAGCCTGTTACACAGGTGAGGAAAGGAAGATCTGGTAATGTTAGTTAGCTTGCCATATTCACAGGCCTAGTAAATATCTAGCTGAGATTCAAATTCAAGTAGTTTCATCTGTTACCTTCCCACTCACCCAGAACACTGCACTGCTACTAAACTTCAGCTTTTCCTAAAGGAATATGGTTAATAAACTAAAACACACATTTACACACAACTACTAATGTGTTTGAAGGAAGGTGCAACCCTCGCTTTTCCACCCCACCACCAAATCTCATCATGTTCCAATTCCCTGGCTTCTCCCTCAAGCAAGATTTCACTTGCGTGGGGATTTTTACACATTTAAAATTCACATCTGGCATCTCTAAAACATGATGGATTTGTTCATTCAGGCAACAAATAGTTGCTGAATTCTCATGCATAAGACTCTGTGCTGGGTGCTGGGAATGCAGTAGGGAACCAGAGAGACACCGGTTCTCCCTTTGTGGAGCTTAGGGTATAGTAGGGAGGCAGAAAAGCATAGATAACATGGATTATGATGCAGTCACATCGTGGAAAGTGCTCCCCAGAGAAATGCAGGGAGCTAGGGGAGTGTTTCTAGCCAAAAAAATGACACTACTTCCGTGGATCCTGTGTGTTGAGTGAGGGGTGTGGGACAACTTCCCTAAGGGAAGGACTTGTTAGGAGGATGGGGAGGGGAGTGATAAAGGCACCTTCTCAGGCTTTGCTCTCCAGCACTATCAGCTCTTGGACCACAAATGGAATTTGGGGAAAAGGTCATAATCCAATCTAACTTTTTTCATAGTTTGAACAAATCACTTTTACTGAGAATACTCAAATTGCATGATATTAGAACTGTTCTGAATGACCAAACATAATGGTGACTCTTCTATCTGAAGATTACCTTTGGTACTTCCAATGTGTCTTAAATAGGATTTTTTGTTTGGATTAAGATTACAAAAATAATGTTATGGCATGTAATATGAATAACACAGAAAGAAGAGAGAAAGAAATGAACTGTAGTTTATCTACCATAATAGAACACAGTGGATAGTAGACATTATTGTCAGGCTATTAAGTAATTGAGACAGCTTAGTTGTATGTCTGAAGAGAATTTAGGAAAGTAACAAAGCAAATTACAAAAGCAAAGTCACTGCTCAAGAACATTGACTTCTAACCAACCCCTGTTTTTTCCTTGGACTATTAGCTGATTTCTGCCTCAATCTTGAAACAAGCTGCAGTAAAAGTTAATGGGTACTTTTGTCATGTTGCATGCCAGCAAGGCATCCTAAAATCTCATTTGTGAAATGATATGTCACATTAACACATTTTATGGGCTTAATCTTGTGCTGCCTATTAAATGGAATAATTTAGTATTTGTGACACTAGTTTGACTCAATTATACACACACACACACACACACACACACACACACACACAAAGTTGTGAGCTGTTACATCATTGCTCTTCTTTATTTGGAGCATATCTCAGTGTTTTCCAAGCTGGTATTTAATGCATTGCCATTTATGAGCCTCTTCCATCTCTTTTACATAGGCGTTTTACTTGATGCAATAGAAAATTGACATTGTAATATTCTTCTGCTAATTAGGTACTCGTTAGTAGGTATATACTTGGTTCAGAGGCTAAGACTCTTAGAGTTTCCACAGACAGGCATTGCCAAAAGATAGAAATTATACCCGGTGAGCCATGAGCTAGATGAAAGGTGATGCTCTGAAAGTAGTACTGGATTTTTCAGGCTCTTCAACAACTCCTTTTCTCCATATCCAAGAGCTGAAAAGATAACTAGATAGGCTGGACCATAGTGATAACATAAATGCATGCCACTTAGGCTGAATCTGGTAGATCCAGGGAATGCTCAGAGTTAAGACTGACATTTCAATCAAACTCACTAGATTTTATTTTTGGCTCATTTATACACTATAAACACCCTAGGGAAAGTAAGTTACTTTATTTTTTATAAGTCATTTTTCTTTTTTTAAAAAATGAAGAAAATATTATTGCCTACTCTACAGAATTGTGGGGAGAATTAAATGATATGATTTATATGGGACTCCTGGTAGAATGTCTGGCACATGGAAAACATCCAATGAATTATTATTATCAGTATAACTATATTTGTGTGCATAAATGTGTTAAATATTTTGCTTCCGTTAGATCAGTCTGATGAGCAATGCACTGTTCAACCATCCCTTATTCCTCTTTAACATTGACAAAAAAACTGTTCTTCATATCAACTAGATTTGAGGTATACAACTTGTTAGAAGGGCAAAATGATGGGTAATGAATATCTTAGAATTTCTTAGAATTAACCTCCACTTAAAGAGACATTTCCTTTTATTCATACCTAAGTTCCATGAAAGCAGGGACAATGTCTTTGTTGACCAGCAACAGGTACAGTGCCTGGCACATAATATGATTATATAATTAACAGGGTAAATGAATGGTCCTAAAATAATCCCCAGTCTCTCAGTGCCTATTCTGAGCTCAATTCAAATGAACCTATTTTCTTTGTTTTTGGCAAAGATCACCAGAATGGAGCCTTTCATCAAACCTGTCCTTTATTTTAGAATTGCCACCAACCTTGATGAGCAACAGGGCCATTTTGGCTGTCTCAGAAGACCACCATGTGTCAACCTCAGAGAACTTACTAGGCTAAGAACAAAATGCACCGCATTTCTGTTCAAAATAAATATTACTCAGAAATTTTGGAAGTTTCCAATTTAATAAGCAAATCTCATTCCACACAAACTTGAGACTGCATTTAACAGTTGAAATTTCACTAAATCTGTGGTTTCTCTGAGTCCTCCTCCACGTGGGACATTTGTTTGTAGCACCAAGAGGGTATGATATCTCCAAATTATGGGAAGATTTTTTTCTCAAACTAGTGTAAAAAAAATTCACAGCATCTTACTTCTATCCAATCTCACTCCATATTGTTATTTACACCTTCTCCTCTAGCTAAAATAGTCTCTTCTTGCCTTATAAATCCCTCACCCTTGTTTTGTGGAGCTTTTTTCCTAGAACATCAGGCCAAAACCATTTAAAATTTAAATTTGAAACAACATCCAATGCATAAGCGAGGATATTACTTTCCTTCACCAATTCTGAAATAGATCTCTCTGTGATGCTACTAAATATGGTTTAACTCTATCTTACTTTGAAATGGTCCCATATCATGGGGTTGGTAGTTATGTTGAAATTTCACAATTGGCTTAGAACTCTATCTTTCTTAGCATTTTTCAGATTTTCTTCATTTGCAGTAAAGAATGTTTTGTAGCAATAGTTGCTTAGAAATAAGCATGGATAGAATTCGTTGACCTTCACTTTGTTTCCAGATTCTATCATGCTCTCATTTAGTAGTATGTGAGATGCATTTGTAGAAAATGGACCTCTCATTCCAACTGTGGCTAAATCTGGACCATAACTGGCTATTACCTTCTCTTTTCTCCTGACACTTTCCAGACCATTCAAGGACAGCACACAGGGTGGCCAAATGAAGTGTGCCTCATCCTGCTAGTTTCAGGAGGTGGTATGCCATGTAATAAGCACAAAGGAGCTTTTGAAGCTTTTGGCAAATTGCAATTATTGAAAACAAAGTCTGTGAACAAAAAGACATTTAAATTTATCCTTGTAAAAGAAAATAATAAAACAATTTAATCAAGAGGTCAAGTGGAGCAGATTTAATTCTGAAATTCTATACACTAATTGCTCTTTGAAATATCTTGACTTAGGGGAAGAAAATTTGATGGAGCCCCAGGGAAGAAAGAGAAGGCAGCTTACATACCAAATACAGCTAACTGATTAACAATATATTCCCCAAAAGTAGCATAATTCTGAAATTTTCACCTAGAATTTTCAACCCAGTGCTCTGGTTTGGATATGATTCGAGCATGTCCCCCAAAAGTGCATGTGCAAGAAACTTGATCCCTAGTTTAGTCAAGATACGAAATGTTAAGAAGCAGGGCCTAATACAAAGTAATTAGGTCACTGGGATCTTCATTGTGCCTTCATTATCAGAAGACATTAATGCCCGCCTTGGAATGAGTCTTCTCAAGAGTATGTTGTTATAAAGTAAGGCCACTCCATGAACCTACCCCTACCTGTATGTGCCCAGTTTCCTTTTCATTTCTCTTCCATGCTGTGGCACAGCCAGGAGGGCCCTCACTAGAGGCCAAACAGATAAGGCCAACCAGTATTGGACCCTTAGCCTCCAAAACTATGACTTAAACAAATTTTTTTCTTTATAAATATCCAGATTTCAAGTATTTTGTTATAGCAGCAGAAAACAGACTGATATGTCCAGGAAGACTATTCATTAACATTTTAAGACAAATAAGCTCATAACGAATTTATCTCCTAAGCATCTTCCTCAGTAGACTACTGGAAGAAGTGTCTCTACATAGTGAAGATAAAATCCAAGAAAAAGAAGGAGACAAAGGAATCCCACATAGCAGAAGCAAAGGAAAGTCCTAGAATGAGAGTGAAGGCATACCCAGAACAATACTGATGGCTGGCCTCACCACCAACCAGCCAAGATAATATGATGTCAGTGGCTCCAGAGGAAAGAGGTATCTCCAAAAGAGAAAAAAATAAGTAACTTACAGATGACTTCATTTGTTGCCACATAGTGTTTTCACTATTATACCAATATAAATATTGGTTGTAGTTCAGTCATATATATTATAATAATTTTTCCTTTCTTGTTCAACTTTTGGGGTTTGCCAAAATTAATAAATGCCTCATTCAAAAATGCTAACTTTTAATCCACTAAATCAGTCTTAGATTTCTCAAAAGAACATTTGTGCTCCTTAATTATGTATGCGTGTGTGTGTTTGTAGTGGTTCTAAACTTACTAAGTTAAATAGAAAAACATTTAAAAATATTGAACATATAGAAGAAAAAATAAATAGATGTATAAGGAGATCAGTTAGAAATACAGACATAAATGCCAGAAGAAATTGCCTAAATGATTGAAAGTGGTTGTGTCTGGTGGTATAAGCAAGAGCAGAAGTAAAAACGAAGTGACTGCTATTCTTTGATATTAGCCTTGGAATACTCTGACTTAAAACATTACATACATTTACTATTTTTTATTTAAAATTAGCATCTTTCCAATATCTCCTCCCCGTTTCCCTAACCCTTCCTCAAACACTGATGGGAAAGTCATCTTGTGTAAGTATGGGGAAAGAAGCAGATGAGGAGTTGGAAAACAAAGAACTTTGGGCAGCCCTAAGGAAAGGGGGAGGAAGAGAGCAATAGACTCCACAGTTAGCTTGGGGCCAGCCCTGCAGAGAACAGTGTCAGAGAATTCCTACTAGAATATTGGGCTTGACACAGTCATTAGTCATGCCTTTCATAATGACAGCTAAGACACAAGTTGCAATCTGTCATCAGAGCCTCTCCTTGCAAGTGATCTGGAAGAGTGAACAAATACCTTGGCAGGCTCTGACAGTAGATATTTATTCTAACTACAGTTGTCAGTTTGGTCAGGTACTCTCTTTTTTGTGATGGTAAGTTCTTGCTGTGTAACTTTCTTCAGTTAATTGGAAAACAGGTGAAGGATTAGTGAAAAGACTAGTTAATGTGATGTGAATATGTGTGTGGATCTCTAGTCAGGGTGTCATCTCTCTTATGTTACTAGCTGTCCTTTATCCATCTTAAGTTCTCCAATGATTCTTGATTGGTAGTTAATTGCAAGTAATAGGTAGGGAAACAGCTACAAAATGCTTAAGCTAGAAACAGTCCAATTGTTCTGTACCTCCATGCCTAGGAAACACCATTCTATTTGATCAAAACAACATTTAATGAGCATTGTACGGGAGCTGTAGAGAGATTTAAAAATATGGGAATCACATATAGATTTAGCTCTCTGAAGACTCACTACCTAGATGTAGAGAATTGCTTGTGTAGAAATAGTTCCTTCCACTGAACACCCTTACATGCTAAAGCAATTCCAATAAATGGCAGGTGAAAGTAATTCTGGCCTGAGGTTGTGGAAGAGATTTGATGTAGGCCTTGAAAAATGAATAAGATTTCTTGATGGAATTAAACTGCATAGAGACCAAGTAGATAAAATAGTGTGGGGGTACAGAATGGAGAATTTAGAGTACATTTGGAGAATGAGACATGAAAGATTGTTGCTAGACCACAGCACATGCAGGGATCCAGTGTACATACTGAAGACAACAGGAAGTTGAAAGCAGAAAATTCTTTGGAGGGAAGATAATGACTTCAATTTCCTATTTACTAAATTTTTCTTTGTATTAAATTCATGTTGCCTGGGAGAGTAAAATAATGTCCAAGACAGAAATGAGATGATTAGGAAGAGGAAGTGGTCTGGAATTAAATTAAGCATGGTAGTACTTTAAGTGCAAGTGCCTCCACTGTTGTTGTTAGGGCCATGGAGTTAGGTCTGACTCATAGCAACCCTATGTACAACAGAACAAAACACTCCCCAAAACTGTGCCATGACTGGTACTGTTGTCATTGCTTCTCTGCTATTCATAGGGTTTTCAATGGCAGATTGTTTTAGGAGAGGATTGGCAGGTCCTTCTTCCTCTCCTGCAGAACCTGGCATTCCCAGGCAGTCTCCCACCCAAGGATTAACTAGGCTGACCCTGCTTAGCTTCTGAGACCAGGCAGGATTGGATGCCAGGATGCTATGTCAGCAAAGTGCCTCCATTAAGTGACTGTAAATGTGACACAGAGGAGCAAGGGAGAGGGTAGAGTCAAGCTTGAGGATCAGGTAGTCAGTGCTATAGAAATGCCACAGGGAAAATGAGCTCACACAAGGAGTGAGTGCAAAGAGTAGAAGGCCAAAGACAGTTAGTGGACAGAAACCAATAAAAGAAGGCAGAGAAGAGCTAGTGATGAGAGGGGTAGCCATACTGCAGAGAGAAAAGGTGTGTCACACAAACCCATAATGGGTATTTGAACTGACATGTGGTAAACTGTCAAAAACTCTTTAGGTGCAACTAGGTGATGGCTGGAAAAGCCTAGTTAGCCTAGTTACACTGGTAATTAAAAAGTCACTAGTAAACTTTGAAAGTAATTTGGGGCAGGAGTAATTCAACAAAGAAAGGATAGGAGGAGAGAGAAGAAAAAGAGAAAGTAGTGCAAATCTCTTGTTTAAGATAAAGTTAATGGAACCTAGACTAAGTATACCCTTGGTAACTGGGGTTAATTACATAAACCTGAGGATTTAACAACACCTGTCAGCAAACAAACGAGCAGATGCATCTTCCTGTGGTGACATATAAATATTTCTGTTCAGTGCCTGGATCTTCTTACTTTATTGCATTCTCTTTGATTTTGCTTGACACTGTCAATTTTCTTTAGAGAGAGGGACTATTCAGTTTGCAGGATTAATTTCCTCCTCTTTTATATATTGCCATTATTTGGCAATTTTATGTGGCTCAAACCAATTAAAAGGGAGTAAGATGTTTTATTACCAGTAATTAGCAATACCATAGTAGAAGCATATTCAGAATACTGGGGACTTGATATGTGTTTTCTGATTTTGTGGTCTAACCACACATTTTCATTCTGGCCAGCAGACTGTGCCTGGTGAGTTTGAACAGTAGCTAGACTCCAGAGGGGAGTGTGGCTGGAGGAGAGTGAGCAAGGAGAAAGGTCAGGAGAGGATGTGATAGTTACCTTGATTGTGAGCTTAGTTGAATTGAGAAACACCTTGTTGTTATTGTTAGGTGCTGTCAAGTCAGTATCCGTCTCATAGCAACCCTCATAAGGTTTTCAATGGCTGACTGTATCGGGATTGCCTTAGGAGTGGATTGCCAGGCCCTTCTCCCATTTTTGCAGTGCTAGGAATTGAACTCGAGTCCTCAGAGACTGCAGCACAGCACTCTACCAACTGAGCTAAATCCCAGCCCTTGTTGTTGTTAGGTGCCATGGAGTCATGTCCGACTCATAGCGACCCTCAGCACTCTACCAACTGAACTAAACCCCAGGGAGAAACACCTAGGCAATTAGTAATGCACATTTCTGACTGTGTCTTTGAGGGCATTTCCAGAGACAGACTATGAGAACTATGGCATAATCAATGATTTAATCCATTGGTGGACTCAAAATTTGAATAGACTACTGAAACGCGATGGAACTGTGGAAGGTGGGACCTCACTGGAAGAAGTAAATCAGTGGGGCCATGTCCTTCAGGGTTATATCCTGTTTCCCACCCCTTCCTGTTACTCCCTTCTGCTTTCCCACTACCATGAGGTGAGCAGCTGTGCTCCACCATGTCCTTCTGACCAACCACAGGTCCAGAAAAAATGGAGCAAGAAACCCTGGACTGTAGCCTCTGAAACCATGATCCAAATAAAGCTTTTCTCCTTAAAACTATTTCTCTCGGGTATGTGTCAGAGTGACAAAAAGTCAGCCTAACACTGAAGAGGTAACAGAGAAAAAAGGCTATTTTTAGGAGAGTTTCACAGGCTGGTCTAAAGACATTGGCTTTTATTCTTAGTAATATAGTACATAATCTCATTATCCAGATTTTTTCCCACATCTTTCTTTCCTATCACATCCCTGTTAATGTCCTGAAGACTTTTTCATTATAGTTTTATTATTTTTAAGTTCTTATGAAATTGCCTATAGTTTTCGTGAAAGTTGTATTTTATGGTTAACAAATTAGAAGTTGACACCTTCAATTGACTCCCTTTTTTTTTTTTTTTTT
>VMDO01022623.1:0-33161 GCA_007922755.1 Pedetes capensis | reverse complement strand
GCACCTTCGTCTTCAATGTGACATCTTTGCTTTTCAATACTCTAAAGAGATCTTTTGCCACAGCTTTTCCTAGAGCAATGTGTCTTTGGATTTCTTGACTGCTGCTTCCACGGGTGTTGATTATAGAGCCAAGCAAAGTAAAATCTTGGACAACCTCAATCTTTTCTCCATTTAATGTGAAGTTGCGTGCTGACCCAGTAGTAAGGATTTTTGTTTTGTTAATGTTTAGTCGTAACCCATATTGAAGGCTGTGATCTTTGATCTTCATCAGTAAATGTTTTAAATCCTCTTCATTTTCAGCACGTAAAGTGGTGTCATCTGCATAACGCAGGTTGTTAATGAGTCTTCCTCCAATCTTGATGCCGCATTCTTCCTCATAAAGTCCAGCTTCTCGGATTATTTGCTCAGCATATAAATTGAAGAGACAGGGTGAAAGTATACAGCCCTGACGCACACCTTTCTCAACTTTAAACCACTCAGTGTTTCCTTGTTCTATTCGAACAACTGCCTCCTGGTTCATGTACAGATTTCTCATGAGCACAATTAGGTGTTCTGGTATTCCCATTTTCCAAAGTGTTATCCATAATGCATCAATAGCTGGGTCGATCAAACAGAAGAAAGAATTAGTGCAAAGAAAAGCTATTTGAAAACACAAAATTGGAAAGTGGCAGAGGAATGAAGAAAGCTCAAAAGGCCTTTGGGAGAGTATTAAAAGAGCAAATATTTGGATTACTGGGGTTCAAGAAGGACTCAAGAATGCCAAAGGTGTAGAAGGCTTATTCAAAGAAAGAATAAAAGAAAAATGTCCAAACCTGGAGGATACAAATGTCCAGGTTGAGGAAGTGCAAAGGTCATCAGTCAGATTAACTCAACAAAATGCACTCCATGGGAGAAGGATGTGACAGTCTATTTCCAAGGCAATCAGCCATTGAAAACCCTATAACAGTCAACTATGAGTTGGGCCTGACTCGACAACACCTAACAACTACAAGTCTACTCTATGACCTCAAAAGGCTACAACAGGAAAGAAATGAATAGCAGATGTTGTTGTTGTTGTTAGGTGCCATCGAGTTGGTATCCAACTCATAGCAACCCTATGTACAACAGGTGAAACACTATTGTCATTGTTTCTCCGATATCCCCAACCTCAGGCAGTCAAACTATTCAATGGTGGACTGATTTTTGGGAATAGGTTGCAGGGTCCTTCTCCCAAGCCTACAGTATCTGGTGTTCCCAGGCGGTCTCCCATCCCTGTCTAACCAGGCCTGACCCTGCTTAGCTTCGGAGATCTGATGGGATCGGATGCCACAGGGCTACGGCTGCAAGGCGAATAGCAGATAGGGGTTTCCCAATTCACTTGGCAACAGACTCTGCAGCAGAACCTTACAGGTCAGGAGAGAGTGGCATGAGATTTTTATAGTACTAAAAGAAAACTAACAGGACTGGGATTTAGCTCAGTTGGTAGAGCGCCACTCTGTAGTCTCTGAGGTCCCGAGTTTAATTCCCAACACTGCAAAAATGGGAGAAGGACATGGCAGTCCACGCCGGAGGCAATCCCAAAATAAGCAGCCATTGAAAACCCTCCGAATAGCAGAGAAGTACTGACAATAGTGTTTCTCTTGTTTTACTTAGGGTCGCTGTGAGTCAGATCCTGACTCAATGGCACCTAACAACAACAAAAGAAAACAAAACTGCCAACTGGGAATACTGTATCCAACAAAGTTATCCTTTAGAAATGATAGAGAACATATTCGCAGACAGACAAACCTGTTCTATAGGAAGTGATAGAGTTCTTTAATTAGACTCAAAGGGACATAAGAAAATATGGAAAAGTACAAAACTCACTGGGTGAGAGTCTATATAGTCAAACTTAGAATGTTCTAATGTAAGCCTAGTGTGTAAGCCACTTAGATCTTTAGCATGAAGACTAAAAGACAAAACAATAATTACATTAATATGTTAAAAGATGGGCAATATAGAAGGACTTAAGATGGGATATCAATATCTCAAAATGCTGGACTTCCTGTACTGCCAGTGGGTCAAAGGTAGAGGCAGGAGGATTGTGAGTTTGAGGCCAGAGGCAGCCTGCATAACTTAGCAAGATCCTGACTTAAAAAATGGACTGGGGGTGCTGCCCATTGGTAGAGTACTTGCAAACTATATGTGAGGCCCTGGGTTTAATGCCCCCAAGTACCACAAAAAAAAATTCAAAAGAGCAGGGGAATGGAAGGCAAATGTAAGGTTTTCTTATTAGTGTATTTTCTCTTGCTCTTTTTTTGTTTCTGTTCTTATATTTATGTTCATGTTAAGTTGACACCATTCCAAAATAGCTTGTTATACACACAAGCATCATGTAAGCCTCAAAGCAAAAATCTATAGTAAACCAAAAACAAGCAAGTAATAAAAAACAGTGCCAGAGTGAACCACATAATCACAGGAAAGACTGTAAAAGAGAGGGAAAAAGGAAATACAACAAAACCAGAAAAACATTACATAACATCTGCAGTAAGACCATACCTAGCAATGGTTACCTTGAATGTAACTGGATTAATAGTGGCCAGGCACACACCTGCAGTCTCAGCGACTCAGGAGGCTGAGGCAGCCTGTGCAACTTAGAGCCTGTCTCACAACAAATGCTGGCGGTTCAGTTGTAGAACACTTGTCTAACGTGTGAGGCCCTAGGTTCAATCTCCCAGTACTGAGGGTGGAGGGGGAGACACAATGTGACTGGATGGATTAATAGTATATGTTGCAGTACCACTGTGGTGTCCGAACCCATCATGTCTCAGAAGTCAAGCAGGGTTGAACCTGGCTAGTACTTGGATGGGAGACCACCTGGGAACACCAGATGCTGTAGGCTTGGGAGAAGGACCCGGCAGCCCTCTCTCAAAAAACAGTCAGCCATTGAAAACCCTATGAATACCAGAGAAGCACTGATAATAGTGTTTCACCTGTTGTACATAGGGTAGCTATGAGTCAGACACCAACGGCACCTAATAACAACAAAAACTCACTCTACTTTTAAGGACTCACATACTAAAAGTGAAAGAATGAAATAAGGTATTACATACAGATGAAATCTAAAAGAAAATAGCAGTATTCATACCTATTTCATATTAAATGGACTTTAAATCAAAAGCACTAAAAAACAAGGGAAGGCATTATATAATGATAAAGGAATCAGTGCAGCAAAAGGAAGTATCATCTCTATATACATATGCACCAATATGGGAGCACCCAAATGTATCAAACAAATATTAGTGAAGAGTCTCAGCTATTATCTGGATAGGTGTTCTCCCAAATGCCCATGTTTTAAAAAGGTTTGGTCCTTAGTCCACGGCACCAAAGGTTAGTCGGGGAAGCCAGGCCCCTGGGTATGTGCTCTTGATGGTGATACTCAGACTTGAGACAGTCTTGCTGCTTCTGGGCCACCACAAAGTGAGCAGCTTCCTCTGCCACATGCTCTCGAGGATGCACTACCTTGCTAGAGGCCCACGAGCAATAGGGACAACTGAGGTTGGGCTGAAATCTCCATAACAGTGAGTAAGTGAACTCTTCCTCTTTTAAGTTCATTATCTCAAGCATTTGTTATAGTAGTGAAAGCTGACCAACAGAGACTCGAAAAAAGGGCACTTGGGGCCTTGAGTCCTCCACCTTCACCAAGGCAGACCCTCCAGATAGAAAACCGACAAAGAAACCACACACTTAAATCTCACCCTAGGCCAATGGACTTAAGGAGATATGTATAGAACATTCCAGTGGAACACTCTCCGGGATAGACCATGTGACACACTATGAAAGAAGTTGAAACATATTTGAAAAAATCATGTACAATAACTTTTCTGACTATAGTGCAATAAAACTAATGATCCATAACAAGAAAAACTTTGGGAAATGCACAAATACATGGAAATTAACTTACCTTTGGACAATCAGTGGATCAAGGAGGGAATTAAAAATTTTTTAAATGCAGAGTAAAAAGATGCAAAAGATAACCCCCCCAAAACATGAAAACCTTGGAATGGGCAGGGACACTGAGTACAAGATCCCAAAGGCACAGGAAACAAAAGCCAAAATAGAATTAAACTAAAAATTAAACTAAATTAAATTAATTAAACTAATTAATTAAACTAAAAAGTTTCTGTACAGCAAAGGAAACAATGCAGTGAAGAGACATCCTAGTAGATTAGGAGAAAATACGTGCAAATGATACACCTGACAAGGAATTGCTACCCAGAATGTATAAGGAACTCCAAAAACTCATAGCAAAATACAAATAACATATTTTAAAATGGGCAATGAACCTAAAAAGACATTGCTCAGAGGAAGACATACAAATGGCCAACAGGCATATACAAAAATGTTCAATATCACTAACTTCCAGAAAAAGGCAAATCAATACTCAAATGAAGTATTACTTTAATCTAGTAAGAATGGCTATTATCAGAGAGACTAAAGATGACAAGGATTGTCAAGAACATGGAGAAAAGGGAAGCTTGGCACACTTTTGGTGGGAATGTAAATTAGTACAGCCATCATGGAAAACAGTATGGAGGTTCTTCAAATAAATAAATAAATAAATAAATAAAAATAGAACCACAACATGATCCAATAATCTATGACTGGATATATATCCAAAGACAATGAAATCAGCATGCCAAAAAGACATCTGCACTTCCTTTTTATCACTATTCACAATGATCAAGGAATGGAAAGAACCTAAGGTGCTTATCTACTAACAAATGGATAAACAATGTGCAGTGCATACAAATAATGGAATACTATTCAGACATGTAAAGGAGTAAATTCTGTCATTTGCAACAACATGGATGGGACTGGAGATTATGGTAAGCAAAACAAGTCAGGCACAAAAAGACAAGTACTTCATGATTCTCACACATATGCAGAATCAAATAAGTTGATTTCCTAAAGGTTGAGAGTAGAATGGTGGCTACCTGAGGCTGGGGGAAGGGCTAATTAATGGGTACTGACGTACATATGGATAGGAGCAAGAAGTTCTGGTGTGCTATTGCACACTAGGGTGACCACAAATAAGGTATCTTTCAAAAAGGTAGAAGGATATTGACAGTTTTTACTCCAAAGAAACGACAAATGTTCAAGATGGACATGTTTAATGTCCATTTAAGCACTAAACAATGTCTACCTATATCAAAACAGTACATGGTACCACCTTAATATCTACAATTTTTATGTTGTATATGTCTGCTAACAGGCTGGGGTTTAGCTCAGTTGGTAGAGAGCTTCCTCTACATTCTCTGAGGCCCTCAGTTCCATGCCCAGCAAGAAGGAGAGAAGGATCTGGTGGCCCACTCCCAAAACAATCTGCCATTGAAACCCCTGTGGGTAGCAGAGAAGCACTGGTAGATACAGTGCTTTTTCCTTTCTATTGTATACAGGGTCACTATGAGTCTGACCTGATGGCACCTGACAAATAAATTAGAGAAAATAAGAATAGGAAGGCCCAATGATTGAGTTTCTAGCAGGCATATAGTTACATAATTAGATTCAGGTTAGCATTTCAGTTTAAGTATCTATATACCTGATAGGTTTGAAATCTAAGAGCAGTATAAATAATACTTCATTGCTTACTGCTCTTTCCCTATTTTACCAACGTTACCAAGCATAATAAAGTGTCGTCTATGTTATTATCAAATTATTTGTTAGCTTCTTTAAAATATTCAAGTATTTTGATTCTAGATAATGCAATGACTACTGAGACCAGGTAAAATGTTGTGGCATAGTTTATCCTCAGTTAAAAATTTTTTCTTCTGCCATATAAGTACACATTTTTCAATATTTTTAAAGTATTCATACCACCTAAAGCTATTTATATGTTTAATGAAATCTCTATCAAAATACCAATGAGAACTGATATATTTGTTTTTCAAAGAAGAAAGACTAGTATTCATGATGTTTAATAAAGTCACTTTGCTTTTATAGTTATAGGTTGTGGACACCTTTACCATATCTTTTGAAAATAAGGTAAGTCAAAACAATTCAATCTGACTTATTATTTGTTGTATGTTTTGATTTACTTTGGGGTCAGATCATAAATAGCATTTCTTCTTTGATCAAGTAACTGTAATTTTCAAAATTTAAAAAGAATACACTATTATGAAATATTGTACACAATTTTTTATTTAAAAATGAATAAAGTACTTATAATCCAAGAAAATAGTTGTTGAAGAAATCATAATTTAGTCTGCAATTCTGAGGAAAGGAATGGCTTTTAACCAGTTATGCAGATTTACTATCTAATAATGCAGTGCTGTGATCCTGTGCTGACAAAAGTGGCATCATTATAAACCCCACATAAACAACCATGCTGATTGGAGTTTGATTATGTGAAATTATAGCTGGATTCTAATTTTAGCGTGTTTGCTCAGTGGCTCCGGCCTCTTATTGTTTCTTATAAATAAGAAGGAATGGAAAATTACATTTTTATTACTTCTTTCTGTTCTCGTTTTTATGAGACTACTTTTTGTGGCTAAGCCATTAAAAATTAATGCTTTCTTCCCCCTAGT
Source organism: Pedetes capensis (assembly GCA_007922755.1). Lineage (NCBI taxonomy): Eukaryota > Metazoa > Chordata > Mammalia > Rodentia > Pedetidae > Pedetes > Pedetes capensis. The sequence continues at coordinate 26,616 of VMDO01022623.1, read as the reverse complement.
TGTTTTTTCTTGGGGGGGGGGTGTTTTGAGATAGGTTCTCATTATGTAGTCCAGGCTGGCCTTGAACTCAGTGTCTCCTGCTTCAGCTTCCTGAGTGCTGGGATTACTGGTATATGCTACCATCCTTGGCAAAAATTAATGATGTAAACACAACCCATGATATCTTGATCATAATAGAGATCTGCTTTGGGGAGGGCACACCTGAGGTGGCAAATCTTGGCTCTGGTCCTTGGAAAACTGTACTCTTCTGAACCTTAGTTTTCTTATCTGTTACACAGGAATGCTATAACCTACTTTGAAGGATTTTGTATGCTGAATGTTACTCATATTGAGTGATCATTTAAAAATAGTTGTGATTATGACATAGTTATTAATTACAACCATGTTGTTGTTGTTAGGTGCCATCGAGTCAGTGTCCGACTCATAGTGACCTTACATAACACTACTTTCAGCAGTTTCTCTGCTGTTCGTAGGGTTTTTAGTGGTGGATTGTTTTTTGGGAATGGGTTGCCGGGTCCTTTTCCCATTATAACCATGAGTGACAGTTAATTAAAAACAGTGCAAAGATGGTAACACTTCTGAATGCTGTTTGTAAGTATTGAAGATAGCTGGATGCATTCAGGAAAGGAACTAAGACATGGGGAACATCACAAGCAATGATGAGTCAATTCTTTTTCAGTCAGTAGATATATACCAGTCATCCCATGGGTGCCTCTGTCAGTGCCCCACCATCCTGACAGCCAACTGTCTTTCAGGGAAAGCACACTAAGATCAGTTTCAGGGAGGGGTAGGGGTGGATGTGCATGTGTGTGCACTTTTGTTTGTTCTTAGAAATAAATGAATTAGAAAATACTTGGGAGTCAGGGGACCTGAATTCCAGGTCTGACTCAGCTGGAATTGGCCTTCCAGCTTGAAGCAGATCATTAAATGATTCTGCATCTTTGCTTCTAATAATGCTACCTTGTTAACTTCACAGAATACTGTACAGTGAGCCTTGTCAGATGAGCATCACCAGACAGGACACTACGGATGGAAAAGAAGCCTCTGAGGTTGAGGAGCAGAAAAGTGAGGCACTGGAGAAGTCTCAATGATCCAGGCATGCAGCCAAGTCCTAGCAGGGGCAGAGGCAATGACAGCCTGTGCGGTGATTTCACTCAATGGGTCAAGGTTAAAAATTACTCATTTCTTTCAGGAATAAAATTATGGCTAAAGGACTTGTGGTTAAAGTTATATTAAGAGGAAAGGTTCAGAGTATCAGAAAAACTAACAGAGAGGACCAGGAGAAAGTTCTGACAGAAAGGTATTATTAAACAGATCTGAGGCCAGGCCACTGGCTTAACTACCTGCCAAGAGCTGTTCATGTAGAAATAAAGACATATTAGACCCGGGAAGCGAAGAGACACCCAAACCTATTAGAGTGTGGCAGAAGATATTTCAAAATACTTTGAGTATACAAAAATGTATATAAATAGCAGTCGGTCTTTTCTGAAGAGACAATATTCATGTAGCTTTGAGCTGAGGAAAAGCATATTGCTCTAAATTACACAGATTCTTTAAATAAAATCTGGAAATAGGCATAGCTGTAACAGATTTAAGGACCTAGTTTAAGAATAAAAGAGGACAAACTATGTTGACTATATCTGTTCTAATAAATATACAATTAATGCACACTCTTTGTACAGGCAGTTCCCCTAGTCAGAAACAAGCCCAGGTTGAACACGTTCTGAAAGAGCCAGCTGTCCACCTGCCTTAATTTGGGCTCAAATACCTTCCCTGCAGCAATCATCCAGAGGCCACTGGACCTGGAATCTGTCAAGCAAATCACCCCATGATCACATCTTCCTATCTCTTCAGCTCAGTCCCCCTAAAATCGCTTCAATGTGCATTGTTGTTGTTGCTAGGTGCTTTTGATATCTGTAATATGACAAACCCACCACCTTTTCACTGTCCCTGACAACTTATTTTTTCATTTCCATCCTATCCCAGCTTTAACTTCATAATAATGATTATTATCACTCTTCTAGAGTGTGTTGAGAAGAATTATCATTGCTGGGAGAACTGTAACATTATTATTAGAAGCATTGGAATATGCATTCTATATGATGTTCCATATAGAAATCTCATTATCTAATTTAATACAGTTAACCATCAATTGTTACTTTGCCTATCCAATTGAACATGACTGACCTGACTCAATGGCACATAACAACAAACAGCAACAAAGAGTAAAATGTGCAAACTCACGTAGTAACATCACCTTAAATTCGTCATTCTCTTTTTCAGTGAGGGATTTTAAAGCTGTTTGATTCCTACTGTTTTATATGATTATTTCAAAATGTTCCTGTCAGGATTCCCACACCTCATTCTGTTGCCTCACTGTTCCCCGATGCGCTAGATTCCCAGTTCACACTTCTCTTCCATATGGGTCTGCTGGATTCCTGCTCCCATGCCTGAACTGTCCTTCCTCAGTTGAGATCACAGACTTGTTCCCTTCACTGCATTCTCTCTCAGCAATCCGAGGACAGTACTTGGGCAATGCTTTTTTCCTTCTTCCATTATGTTTTTCCCCACCACTGGTTTGTTCTTGTTAACAATATTTCCCATTTAAGAAAAATGCAAAAAGAATTCTCAATTCTACTTATCCCTTTAGCAACTGTATAATCTTTCTGTTTCATTTGGAAGAAAAATCCTCAAATTAGTTTTTTATGCTTTCTGTCATCTTCCTTTCTGTTTTAACTCACTAAAATGAATCTTTCCTCCAACAATGCCACTGAAACTGCTTTTAAGGAGGTCACTAATAGGTTCTATGTTAAATGCAAAGTCCAATTCTCCTTCCTCAGCCTGCTTACTCTGGCCGTTACTGGGCACAGTAATTATTCCTTGCTCCTAGAACCCTTCCTTCCCTTTCTTTCCAGGGAATGGTGTAGTCTTGGTTTTCCACCTACCTCTTTGGCTCTCTCTTCTCAGTCTTTCTTACTGGTTCCTCCTCATCTCCCTGAGCTCCCTGGTGCCATCCTCAGGGCTCAGTTCTAGACTTCCTTTTTATCTATGGTTGCCTTGCATGGCTCCACCTTGGACCACTGCTCTGTAGAGAGCCTATTTATAAATATATCTGATATTTGTATATTTAGGCCAAACCTCTGCTCTCAAGTCTAGTTTTGCACATCTACCAATTTACAAGGCCTCCCCACTAGGCTGTCTACTGGACACTCAACTTTGACATGAGTAAAACTGAGCTGCTGTTCTTTCCCAAGACTGTTCCTCCTGTTCTCTTGCCCTTCATGGTGAGACAACAGCCTCATCCTTCTGCTTTCCCAGCTGAAGTACAAGTGAGCTCCTTTCCATCCCACATGAAACCTATGTGCAGATCCTACTGCCCCGCTGTCTGTCTAAAGAAGATCTGAAGTTGGATTACTTCTCCTTACCTCCATTCCTCCCACCTGGACAGAGCACCATAATCTCTGCACAAATACAATGGTGTCCTGTTGCCCTTTCTGCTTATGCTTCTGTGTCCATCACTCTAACCAGGTAGAATAGAAGCAGGTGCATATCCCTCCTCTGCTCAAAGCCCAAAATGGTTTGCTACCTCACTCAGCAAGGTCTACCCCCTCACAAAGCCCTGCTTGATTTGGCCTCCAGTACCTGCTTTGGCCCACTCTTCCTCTGCACCTCTCAATCACTCTGCTTCAGCTGCTCTGGCCTCTTTGTCTTCTTCAGATGCAGCACATTCTTCCTCCAGAATTTGAAACCTGTTGCTCCCTCTGCCGGATCTCTTCTCCTGGAGACCCTTGGCTCCCCAACACCATCTCCTTCAACTGGGCTCAGTTGTCACCTTCTCAGTAACAATTCTCTTGCTTATTCCATCCAAATACATGTCTCCTCTCTTCATGCCTTTCCTCCATCCCCATTTTATATTTTTCTAATAACTTATTAAAATATGCTTTTTATATTATTTAGTTTTGGTGACTGCCTCCCATATCTCTTCATACACACATTGGAATGTAAACTCAATGAGGCTGAGGATTTCTCTCTGTTTCCCCAATGCCGAAGATAACATCTGGAATCCAGTATGATGTACGTTTGTGTATGTGTGTGTGTGTATACATATATATATGTATATACACACATATATACACACATATAAGTGGCATATATGTCTAATCTCTTTCTCAGAAGGACACTAATCCCAACCTGGGGGCCCCATCCTCATGACTTCACCTAACCCTAATTACCTCCTAAAGATCCTCTCACATATTTTACTCATTTTGTCCATGTTTAATTCAATTTCTTAGATACCTATGTATGTAATGCCTTGTCATGCATATATTTCTGAGGAATGCATATTTTTTTCTAACTTTATCTTTTTCTATATGCTATAATTGGTAAAATAGTCTCTCTTCAGGTGCTAAGGCAGATGAAATGTTCCAAGTATATTCTGCTAAGTGGAAACAGTAATTCTATTGGGGGAGAGGGGAATTTTAGTATTCAATATTTAGGATATTTTCATAATATTATTTCTGTACTCTGAGTATTTCTCTTCTGTTTACCTTAATAGAATGTCACAATTTGTTTGAATTAAAGTATAAATCATATGTAAACTGCATAATTTCCAAAAAGTGTTCCAACCCCATAGGACTCTTACTTAATTCATAAAGAATATCATTTGTTCTATGACATGTGCTATACCAAAATACATATTAAACTAAGTATATGACAGCCTTCACAATGGTGTCTGATATTTCATCTTCAACACAAGGGATTTCTAGGAGCTATACTTTGATTTCATAATTTGGATAAAAAATACTGGCTTCTTATTTAAATAAACCCAATTGTTATTAAATTTTGATCATATCACTATAAAACAGGCACTATTTAACCATTTGCAGAGTTTGCTTCTGCTGATGGAAGGGACACATTAATAGCTATTTCCTCTGGTATTGGCACAATACCAGGAAATTAGCAAAATTAGTTTAGAAGAACAGGCATTTATCTACATGAAAAGTGACGCTGCACTGTTTATTATTCAAATGCATGGGAGGCAGCTTCCAATGTTAAATTGTCATCTTTGGACACCATCTTCCTAAAATCTATTAACTGCTAAAATGATGCTGATATTTCACCAGCTCATTTCTATCTCCTAATTTTCAGATGCTCAGCCTTCTTCACAAATATCATATATTTTGTAAAGTTTATATGTTCATCTGGGAGAAGAACCTGGCAACTCACTCCCCAAAAGCAATCAGCCACTGAAAACTCTATGAATAGCAAAGAAGCACTGACAATAACATTAGTATTTCATCTGCTGTACATAGGGTCGCTATCAGTCGGACACTGACTCCATGGCACCTAACAACAGATGTTCATTACCTTTCTTAAAAACCATAAATTCAGTATTTAACTTCTCATTAAGCACTCACTGCGGGTTTTCTTTGTTACATCATTTGCTGCTGCTAATGAATTGACAATGTATTTAGATATTTTTACTAAGTTAAAAAATAACAAACAAACAAATAACTATAGGTTTATACTATAAATATCAAAACTTCCCCAGTAAGAACCCTGGGGCTACGCTCCATATCCTACTCTACGAGTGTCCTGCCTCCATTTTCCACACCTGTGGGACACATGTGACTCACTGGCCCCTAATCTTCCAGCTTTTCCAATGTCCTGCTACTTGCTGGCCTGAAGGTTTCATCCACTTTGCAGATTGGCGGTCAGGCTAGTGCAAGAAGTGGCCAACAGGGGAAGCATCATCAAACCTGACTCAGGAACACCAGAGACCAAAGGGAGTTAGCTGATTCCAGTCATAGCTGTGTGTGGTGGCAAATATTGCTTTTATCACTGACTGCTCTGTATTCCTTTTTAAAAGGGTTATGTAAATTCCTGGGAAGGCCAGGAGAAGAGAAGGAGGTTAATGCTATATGTCTTTCAGATTTAAACACAAATGGAAGCACAAATGGTTCCCAGTACTTGTGTCCACATACAATTAGATGAAACCATGCCATGAGCCCCCAGAGCACATGGAAGGGATTGCATCATGTATCTTCTCTGTTCACAGATGGTGACATATGGGCTCAGAGACGTTTAATGGCACACAAGACCAGACAGTAGTGAGAGCTTAGATTGGAACCTAGGATTTCTGAAGGCTGCAAAGATTTGTGCAGTCTTATCAAAAACAAAGGGACAAGAGCTACGAAAACAGAGATGCCAGAGCCTACGAATGAGTTCAAAAGTTGTTAAGATTGGCTAACCCTTCCAGAGGGCTGGGATTTAGCTCCATTGGTAGAGCACTGCTCTGCAGTCTCTGAGGTCCAGAGTTCGATTTCCAGCACCACAAAAATAGGAGAAGGATGTGGCAATCCACTCCCAAGGCAATTCTGAAACAATCAGCCATTGAAAACCCTATGAGGGTCGGTATGAGTCGGACATGACTCGACGGCACCTGATTTGATGGCACCTAACAACAACCACCACCCTTCCAGAAGGGAGAAGAATGAAAGAGATGGGGATTATTTTAAAACCATAACTTGGAAATGCTTTATTTTTAGGAAATTGATTTGAAGATGCTATAGGCTAAACACGTACTCCTTCCAGGTTTTAAACAACTAAGGAAAGAACTGTGAATGAAAGGAAGGAAGACCTCAGTGCCAACCACCAGCTTTACTTCTAGCACTCCTGATGGTGACCGGGGCAAGGGTTCCTGCCTCTAGCCACAGATGGAAATGAAACCCCATAACCTAAAGGGACAACTTCATACACTCAGGATGGAGTTTTGTGCCAGGATCCTGTTACTCAGTCATGTTCTGTGCAGCCCAAGGCTCTGTAGCAGAGTCGGACTGGGAAATACGATAGGGATGAGAGCCGAGAGCAGGGCTTCTGCACACATCTGACCCTGCTGCAGGCTGAGCCAGGGTGGCAGCTGGTTCAGTTTGAATTTACCAGGGTATTAGTATATTCTGCTATGAAATGTCCGTATATTGTTCACGACGCTTAGAATTCACCTGGTTTAGTCATTTACATTCCTCTATATTAGCCTCTAGGTAAAATATGTTAAGAAAAAGTTCATCATACATCAGAAATGATCAAACTGAGGAGCCTTCCTAACTATATGATGACATTTTCACACTGAATACAGTCTACTTGGGATAGTAATTACGTATTGTGAGGAGCTCTTATTTTTGACTACAAAATTTGTTATAACCTGACATAAGTCTTACTTAATTTGTCATGAAAAAGTTGAGATCCAAAAGCAAAGAACAAAACTTGAAATAATGAATGTTTAAGAGAAGCTAGCAGACTGTTTCTATAATTATAATCTCAGTGTTCCTTATGATAAACATAATAGATCCAATGCTATGAGAAAAGAACATTTAAATTTTGCATGGGTTCTGATTATAAAATATAATAATGGCTGTTCAATATAATATATATGGAAATTATTCAACTGTACAATGAAGAAAATAAAGACCTTGTAGGATTCTACTATCCACATATAATTATTGTCTACAGTTAGGGTTCTTTCCTAAGTATTTAATGAAGACTACTTAGAGAAAAATTATAATAGGATTATCATTCATCAAGCCCCGAGTTCAATATCTGTAAGTATTAACTGTTTCTATCACATGCAAAAGAAAACAACAATTCCCTTTACCAAATACAAAAAGTCCATGCTTACAGCTTTACATCTGTACTTCCTATGTTTACAGACTCAAAAGAAAATGTTTCCCTTTGTAATTGAGGGTTAGGTCATGCGATGCTTGTGCGGGAATATCTTGTGTGTTAAGATAAAGCTTTTCTACCCTGTGGTATCTGATTCTGATACTGACCAGCAACCTAATGAACAAATCATGGCCATCTGAGGAAGTCTGTTAACAGAATAATATGGGGACAATCACAAAACTGTTTCATAGCCCCGAAGCCCCATGGCCTCCCTAAATGTGGGCCCAGGCTCCATTTACTTCCCAGGCTGTGTGTGTGTGTGTGTGTGTGTGTGTGTGTGTGTGTGTGTGTGTGTGTGCTTAGACCTGCAGGGTTCATGAGACCTAAATCCCAGGTGTGCCTGCACTGCAGGCCTGTGGCCAACAGCAAGTCAACAAGCCTTCCTGCAGCTCAGCCTCATGGGGAGGTGATGGGAACGGCTGGGAGGACGGATCGGAAACTGACAGCAGAGCACTTCACAGACACAAGTTCTCCTCTGACGGGTCATTCAGAAAACCCACTTGGTGATGATGATGTCCTGGAGGCTCTAGCCAGGCCACACTGTCCACCGAAACACAAGCTGTGTGGTCACACACACTCCATGTGTAACCCAACACCTCCCTGGATCAAATTCAGCCTCCAGAAATGTAAACTTGTCAGCATTCGCTGAGCCAAAGGATTGGTGGGCAATGAAAAAATGGGCTGGGGGTGGGGGGTGACAAGGCTGTGCCAGTGCACACCCAGACAGGATCCTCCAGTACAGACTCGTGACTGCAGACACACACCAGCCTCTCGCTGTTCCGAGTGGTGAATGGTAACACTTAGTATACCTTCTGTTTGGCATTAAGTGCCAGATTATTTGCTAAGTGCTTTACAGACTGGACTTTATTATTGATAAGAACAACATAAAGTAAGGACTATCATCCCTTTTCTTACATACCTACACATGAAACCTCAGAGAGAAAGTTACATTCCCATGTTCACACAGCTAGTAGGTACAATAAAAAACTGACTGAATGTAAGTCAAAAAGAAAAAATAGAATTTTAAGGTGATAGCTCCAGGGGAAGGGTCTCCAAATCACTGGGTGAGGTTGGCAGCATAAGCTTGACTCCTAACTTAACTTCCCGGAAATTGAGACTACAGAGCAATATCAGAAGGACAGACAGATGAAAGATGAAAACAAGCAAGCAAGAAACTAGCAAATTGAGTTCTAAAGAATAATCAAAACTTTTTAACATATAATTATGTGGTGGACTTTACTATAATGTCTAAGTTATAATTCCTCACTTCATTGTTGTTGTTGTTAGGTACTGTTGAGTCGGTATCTGACTCATAGCCACCCTGCATACAACAGGGGAATCAATATTGTCAGGGCTTATCTGCTGTTCATAGGGTTTTCAATGGCGGATTGATTTTTGGGAGTGAGTTGCTGGGTCCATCTCCCAAGCTTATAGCACCTGGTGTTTCCCAGGTGGTCTCCTATCCAAGTACTAACTAGCCCTGACCCTGCTTAGCTTCAGAGATCTGACGGGATGGGACACCACAGGGGGATGGCTGCAGGCCCTCACTTCATTAGGGTAAAACAATTGCTTAGATTAGCATTTCCCAATTTTGTGACTAATATCTAGGTTGATAACAAGTATTACAATAAGGGAATTTCAGGGATGATATAAACATTAGAAGTTCATACTATATCCCCTTTGAGAGTGAGAGCAAATATACGTATTAAGTGATTCAAGAAGTTCTGATATAAGTTTAGCTGTTTAAACTAGTGTTTTAAAACTTGTTTAACAAAAATTTCATTTTTCGTAGAACATATCAATTTCCTGACAAATGGGTTTATGAAATACTGATCTAAGTACATGTAAAAATACTGAATTTTCATAAAATTTGATATTCATGACTAAGCCTGAACTGGTCATTTAGGAAAATATTGTTTTTAAACATTAATATGAATTATTAGAGAGGATCATTCTAGAGAACAATGTAAGGGAAAAACCTCTTCCAGGAGGTAAAACCGGAAGGAGACAAGATAATTACTAAAATGAGAATTGGCAAGATAACAGAAACATTTACGCTATTTACAGCTTGAGAAACAAGCATCCCATCGTTTGACTTCTCCCTATGGCTATTCCTTGCTTGCATCACTTTGGATTCCTTGGGTTTTCTGTTCTTGAAAGCTGGTACTCATGTGTGGGCAAGTATGAGATCCCCTAATTCTTTTTGCCACCATACAGACAAGAACACGCTACAGAAAAATTAATAGGTTAATTTTTAAATTTCAGAAGGAAAATAAAGAGTGTCATGTCCCAATCTCCATGGACATTGTCTTCCTCTTCCCCTGGAACAGAAAATCTTACTCCAGGAACCAGTCCAGCTTCACACTGTCATTCTGCCCAGGAGTGACTGTAGAACCTCACAGATCTAGTATTAAAAATCTGATCCAAGAGAAAGATCTTTTCTGGGCTTTGCCCAGTGTAATCCATTTTTGTGTTTCATTTATATCTGTCAGTGGCTAAAGTTGGCTGGAAGAAAGACTCAGGGACTGGCATTCAGGTTTTTTTGGCTACAGCTGGCTTCGCTAATCAGAATACTAGCCATGTTTGTTCATTTTGCAGTACTTGGGGTTTGAACCCCAGGCCTTCTGCGTGTTAGGCTAGTGTTCCACCACTGAGCTGTAACTCCAGCCCCAGTTTACATTTTTTTATTTTTTATCATGAGAGCACAGGCAGCCCTGGTCCTGAACTCACAGTCCTCCTGCCTCAGCTTCCTGAGTCCCTGGGATCCAGGTGTGCGCCATGATGCTGGGCTCACTTGTGTTTAATGCTGAGTTCATAATGGGGAGGAGGATCGGGTTTCTTTACTGACACTGCCAGGGAAACACGTCAATCCTGCAGATACATTTTCCAACACTACTAATTACACTAAGTGGAGTTGGCCACACATCAGTGTATATGTGTGTAGCATTTTTCAGTTTACCATAAATACAACATATACTATTTAACATACTTCTTTAAACAACTCTTGTCACATCAGCATTTCATACACTATTTTCCTTACATAATAATTATTGATAGAGGATACTCTGTGCCAATCACTAAGATACAGTGCTTGTGCTATGAGGGCTTGCATGTTGCTGTCATGCTGAAAGCTATGCCATCAACATTTCAGATACCAGTAGGGCCACCCATGTTGGGCAGGATTCAGCTGAGCTTCCAGACTAAGACTAGGGAGAAGTACCCGCAGCCCATTACGAAACAATTAGCCATTGAAAATCTTATAAATAGCAGAGAAGCACTCAGATATAGTGCTGGAAAATGAGCCACCCAGGCTGGTAGGCATTCAAAATACATCTAGGGAAGAAGAAGAGTTGCCTCCTCAAAGTAGAACCAACCTTAATGACAAGAATGGAGTAAAGCCCCTGGGACCTCCTTTTTCTGATGTGGCACGACTCAAAATGAGATGAAACAGTGTCTGTACCATTGGTCTCAAACACAAAAATATGGTATGCATGGCAGAGCATTGGGGAGTGTTTTGTTGTGTTGTACATAGGGTCTTTATAAGTCGGATCTGACCTCACAGCACCTAACAACAGGGATACAAAGTCCATAGGATACTGCTTGCTTTCAAGGTGCTTGCATTGCAGCTAAGACAGGTGCACCCTTATGGCAAAATGCCCTCAGGGCTAAATAGAAGCAAGCACTTACCCTATTTCCTGAGACACTGATAAATGACTGCCCCTCTGGAGACCACTCTTAACAAGGGTCAAAAATAAATGTCATTATATGCAAAGCAGTCTTGCCCTTGTGCTGGCCCCAAAGCCAAAGTCAAGGAAAAGCCCAAGGGCTCCCTGTGTTTCCCAGCAGGCTCCCCATCCCTCCTGCCTCTGAAACAGCAGCCTCTCACTGCTCTGCTCTGGAGCCCTCAGAGTGGGGCTCATCTCCCTCTCCCCGCTTCCCGCTTCTTCACTCACTACCATCAGCACAGGGCTGCCAGCTCTGCCTTACTCCCCAGACTTGAGCCCCACATGGTTCTCTGTATTGCCTTTTCCAACCCTCAATTCCCCTTGTTTCCAACATCTGAAGCCCTAGCATATACTCTATAGCCTCATTTTTTACTTTATTACACTTTACACAATCTGGCAAACTGCATTCTTAAAAAAAAATAAAAAATAAAAAAATAAACCTCCATCTGGATATAATGTAATTTATTTGATGCAGAGACTTTGTTTTCATTCACTGCTGAGTGCCCAGCATCAAGAGAATACCTGCACACAGTAGGCACTTCATATTTGCTCAATGAATGAAAACTCAAAAACCTTCAGTGTCAGATCCAGTCTTTCTCTGCAATGCCAGGGCTAAGCTTTCAATTGCCTGCAGGACATTGTCAGCTGGATATTCCAAAAACTCCATAAACCAGATTCTTCGTAAACTGCCCATTCTCACACCTCTTTTGTTTTGTTCCCTTTATTTTTCTGTTGATTAATGGCACCCCAGTACAACCTGAACCTCTGTGGCTTCCGGCCCTTGTTTCCCTTTTCACCATGACATTTATCAACCAGGGGATGCTCATCCTTCCTCTCCTCCCCTCACGCCAGTCTTCAATTCGGACAAGTCTGATTCAAGTTCCCTGCCAGTGCCAAGGTCGGGGAGCCATTATTCTCACCTGAGTATTTATGATACCATTCTTACAAGCACCCCTGGCTCTCTTCCCTCTTCTCTCAAAATCATCATCGCACTGTTGGCAGAATGACTATTAAAAAGGCAGGCAGTGCTTTACTCTCTTGGCTCCAGCCTCACTCTTTGAGTACTTTTGTTAAAGTATTTTTCACAGTGTGTTTTAGGTCACTGTTTCCTAAGTGCATTTTCCTCATCCACCTGGGAATGCGCTGTAACTTACAGTGGAGTCAGACCTCATGGTGATAAAGTGCCTGTTTAAATTCTCAGTGACTAGATTGCAGGTTGGCGACCACTTCTCCAGGACACAATACACAAGGAAAAATAAAAACACACATTCTTGGACTTCCAGCTAAGATTTGGGTAACACTAAATGGATAATGTAAGATAATTATTTAACCAGGAGAAAAGGATTTCACCTTTACATTTACTCATCTAAGTATCTCAGATTAGGATGTATTTATTATGTAATTATTTGCTTTGTTTCCCATGAGAATTCTGGTATTGAGAATGGGACCTGGCACATAGTGCTCAGTAAATATATATTTTAAATAAGTGAATAATTGAATAATTTCTGGTATGTCTCCAACTTGGAATAAAATTCATATTTGCAGCAGCTTGGAATTACTGTTTCACAGTTGTAATGTTACATGATAAGCCTCCCATATAGGTAAAATAGCTTGAATATTCAAACAAATATTTAAATTTTCATTTATATAGCTTCTCTGTTGGCACATTTTCTGCCATAGTATTTTACATATAAGAAAAAATGGGAAACAGATAAAATCTTTAGTAATATACAGATTTCCTCTACCTCAAATCTTTTATGTGCCATATATTTTAATGTTTATACTTATAATAGAAATTTTAGTTAAAATATAACATTCTGTGTGTACATATACCTATACATATATATCCAAGTAATGCATATTTTCAATCAAAAATCTTAACCTGATCAAAATATCTGGTTCTGTTTATAATTTCCCCATTTTCCTTATAGGTATCGATACTGAGTTATATTACCATGGGCTTTTTTGGTAGAACAACCTAAATAACAATGGGAAATCGAAACAACATATTATTTTTCTCCCTTTTCAAAAATGTTTGATTTCTTATGTGTTACTTTATTTTTGTTAAATTTAGAAAACCAAGTAAATGTTTATTTTCATATCCTTCCTAACTGAATGGGGTATAATAAATTCTCCTGGTTTAAAACAAGAGCAAAAAATTTATATCTATGTTTGTATATGTGTATATGTAAGGTTAAACAAATGAGCAGCCTTGAAACTTTGTTTAGAAAGATATTTGTAATAGCTGAGAACATAACTATGACTCATATGAATAGTAAAAAGTTATCAGTTTACTATTTTTGATATAATGATTTCATTTGTCATTTGATTAATGACAATTGTTTAAAAGTAACTGAGTAAACCAGGCATGGTGGTGCACGCCTGTAATCCCAGCAACTCAGAATGTAGAGGCAGGAGGATCACAAATTTAAGGCCAGAAGCAGCCTATATACTTAGCCAGACCTTGTCTCAAGACAAAAAATAAAACTGGGGCTAGGAGTGCAGCTCAGTGGTAGAGCACTTACAAAGTATGAGCAAGGCCCTGGGTTCAGCCCCCAAGTGCTGCAAAAGTAAAATATGAATGAATGAATAAATAAAATAAATAAATACAAAAATAACAGAAAAATCAAAAGAGCACAGGCATCAAAATCAGTTATTTTTCTTCCATAATTAAAGATATAATCCTTGAGAGAAACACAATGAAGTTCATTTTATTTCTCCAAAGTAAATTAGAAGAAAAGCAAAAGAACTGGCATCAATCAGGATTTTGGCAGTTTCTATGTTCAAATTCAGATGAATATGTGATCTTTGGAAAAATATGGGAAAATGCCACTGTCATAAGGAGTGATATATGAAGAATTCTATTTCCATTTATATTGAAGAGAAGAATTCAGGTGACATGTTTTGAATGGTATATACATGGGCAAGGTATGTCAAATTCTTAAGGCTGGTATTATGATAGCTGCTATGTTGTACCTTTAAAAATTCTGGGTTTAATCTGATCTTTATTGAGCTATGGATGATTTAGCTGTATCTTTTTTCTTAATTCAACAAAGCACTATTCTAAAGTTCAGACAATAATGAATGATCTATAGATGGAGATTTTTGTTGTTGTTGTTGTTAAGTGCCGTCGAGTCGGTATCCGACTCATAGTGACCCTCATAGGGTTTTCAATGGCTGAGTGCTTCGGGATTGCCTTGGGAGTGGATTGCCAGGCCCTTCTCCCATTTTTGCGGTGCTGGGAATTGAACTTGGGGCCTCAGAGACTGCAGCGCAGCGCTCTACCCACTGAGCTAAATCCCAGCCCCATAGATGGAGATTATCATTTTTATAAGCCCTGCAGCATAGCACTGAAATTCTAGATAATTGTGACAAATAATGTCATGTGCTGGAATTCAATAAATTACAAGCAGGAATGAAGGCAGGCCTTAACTCAGAGAATTGTAGGGATATGTCTAACAACGTAGGTGATAGATTATTATTTAGGAACAACCCATCAATTATGACTGAAACCAAATGAAGACTGTTAACCAAAATGAGAGAAGGAAAATTATGAAATAATATCAGCAACTATAAGAGTAACAATTGCCATATTTAATAGTCAAAAACACAGTGAAACTACAATCAAAGTTAGAAAGCAGGAGAAAGGATAGCAATCATGGCAATTTTGCTCTTTCTGCACTAGAATGAGCCATTTAGTCTGTGCTGAGCAAGCAATAGATGTTTGATAAATGTTATTTATTTAATAAATAAGATTAGTGATAAAGGGGAGTTAAATGAATGATCTAGCCTGGTCATCACAACTTTAGGGTAGGAGGCAAGTTTGATTTTTCTGGGAGATTTAAATATGATTTTCTAAATCTCTTATATGCAACATAGTAACTTCTATCTAACATGGGAACATCAATATTCTTCACTATAGCTTGAACATGTTGTCTATTTATGCCTTCAGTATCTCTAGAGAAAATTAATTAACTTCTAAAACATCAGAATTAATCAATTAATCAATTACCAATTAATTAAACCAGTACATACTGAGAGTTCTCTAGGTACAAT
Source organism: Pedetes capensis (assembly GCA_007922755.1). Lineage (NCBI taxonomy): Eukaryota > Metazoa > Chordata > Mammalia > Rodentia > Pedetidae > Pedetes > Pedetes capensis. The sequence goes on along the minus strand of VMDO01022623.1, from coordinate 11,116 downwards.
ACACTGTAGAAGTTGTAAGTAGAAAAAGATGAGTATGTTGGACGGGAAACATCAATAAATAATTGCAATGTTCTCATGTTTGGGATAGTGTAGAACAGATTACTGCAGGAATACAAAGAAAGTGGCAACTTGCTTTGCTTCTATTGGGGAAGTAGACTTCAGACCATGGGAAATCATTTTGAGTGAACAATGGTTTCAGCTGAATCTGGAAAAGTCAATATAAGGGCATTTCAGGATGATGAGACAGTGCAATTTTGTTGCACAAATGTTTTCTGGCTAGCTGCAATGTACCGGGCACTATGTGTACATGCTAAGGATACAAACAAGTAACACATAGCTCCTGAAGCCCAGGAATTTCTAGTCCAGTGAAGCCAAGTGACAAACAGATATTTTTGATACAAAACAAACAGAAAACAAAACAAACAGAAAAACCATCTATGCTTCATCACTCATTAGGCATTAGGCATATGCCAGGCACAGACACAGCACTTTATGTACATAACCTCTTTAAACCCCTGCTACTCACTTCATAATGTGTGAAACTAAACCTTGGAAAAGCTAATGTTCTCAAAGACATAGTTAAGCTGTGGAGGCTGAATTTTGACAGAGAATTCCAGCCATCATGGGCAACATAGAAGACAAAGTGATTCTCTAAGCAGATTTTAGAGGATTTATAGTCAGCCCTACCAAGTTTATAGTTCATTTATTGTAGTAAAAACTGAGTTTAAAGGGAAAAGCCAAGCTTGGGAAGTTCATTTTTGAATGTAATTGAATTATTGGAAGTAGCTATGAGCCCTTCCCTATCTGTTGTGCAAAGATGCATTTCCTTTCTCTTTTTTGTTGATACGCTTATACAGGTTAAAACTACCTATTATTTCTGTCGTTAGCAGCTTTGATCTCAGTTTTTTGCTTTTCTGGTTTCAATTCTAGTAGTCCTTTATTTTCTGACATTTCCCCCCCTGGACTAACTTTGCTTTTAGTTGTCCCAACTATAAATCCATCTCTGCATCATTAAAAAATAATTGAAATCAAATGACATTATAAACTGAATTTGAGGGAGAATCATCTTTGAAATTAGATACAAAGTTGTATTGTTCAATTTTAAACTCCAGTTACCAGCAAATAGCTTGATTACATGCCCTCGGTAAGCTCGCATTGGAACTAATATCAGCCACGAAGGGCCAGATCATCCATCCTTCCCAGATTACAGGGTAAAGGGGGACAGGCTCATTGCTTGAGAACAAAAAGCAGCTTAAGAAAGCTCATGCTGAGTGAACTAGTGAAGGAGAAGCATTATGGCCACATTTATAACTTGATATAATTTTTGATAAATTACATCAGTGTCAAATGATCTATCCTGGATTCAAAAGGTCCTTATAAAAACATTATCAATGTAAAAATATAATTATATTTTCAGTGTAGTTGTCCTTATTACTGGAGATAAATAAAGGATCTGAATGATTCCACCCTTTACTGTACCATGTTCACTGGCATTATGTGTAGAGTCTCTATGAAAAGCTATACTTTAAAGGGAAGAAAAATTAAATACGCTAGTGTGAATCTGACAGCAAGCGAGTGAATCCCATCAGCCAGCTGGACCTCCTAAATGGAACAGTTAATCCTCTTGTGTTGGCAATTATTTCTATGTGGGGGCAATATCTGAAAACACACAGCCTGTGTGAAAGGTGACATAGGTTGAATTGCCATTAGCTGCATATGTAAGTTGTTATTCATCATTAAAGTTATTGCCAATGTCTGCACACAAACCTGAGTGTATATAATTTCTTTTAAAGTATGTGGTCAGTTTTGAGAAAATTATTGAAGGATTTCTAAATATCTGTTATTTATGTTGTCGATTTTGTAATAAAATTAAAATTACTAAAACATATACAGTTCTAGTATTTTATATAGGCTTATGTAACTTATACTTCATAATTAAGTCCATAATTCTATACAGAAGTTAATACTAAAAGGAAAAAGTGAGTTGCTTCTTTATTTGCAAGTCATAAATCATAAAACTAGTTTTGCTCTATTCTGAAAATAAAAATTGACATTCATATATATTAGATTTATCAAGGCAGTTAGGTTATACTCAAGGAAAACACTTTCTTGGTAAAGTGATCATCTTTCTTTAATATTAGAACTTTTACTGCATTAATAGTAATGCATCATTTGGTTTCTAATATAAAAAGTGCATATGAAACATTTGGAGATTTTATTGGTTAGTTGCTCAAATTTAACTAGAATGTCACATGGTATCTTCAAAAGATAAATATCTTTCGTACAAATTGCAAAAATGCCTCCACTGGCAAGTTCACTTTTAAGATTGTACATAATAGACTAATCCATGAAATCTCTAGATAAAAATAAACTAAAAATGCCAACAAATATTTTTAAACACTCTAAAACTTCAGAAAACATTATGTAAATAGTCAAGAAGAGCAGATTGCACTTCCTCAACTTTTACTACAATTACTACTCCTACTGTGCCCACTGAGAACATCTCTTCTGCCAAGACCAGCACCTCAATGTCTGGGTTTAGTGTTTGCAGTACAGGCTCTGTGTAGGAGGCATCACCTCCATGTATTTTGTTGTCACAATAATTGTCTCAAGCTTGTATCTATTTTTTAAAGGTGAGGAAACAGCCCAGGTGGTGGGTAAATAGAAGGTAGGATCACAGATGTATTAGAAAGCTGAAAAGGCATTCATCTAGGCCCTCAGAGAACCCTCAGGCTAAGGGGTGAAGTTGTTTGGTGAGGTCAACCAGAATACAACCATAAAGAAATGCTGATGGAGGCTGTATTTACCAGGGATGATGGGGCTTTTCCTTTGTTCGATGATCTCAAACATTCAGTGTTCTGCCAGTGAGAGCCTCTTGGAAATGTATCTGTAGCAATTTGTTATCCTCTAAACTGTGATTGTGCACAAGCAGGGCTGCATGGAACTCTCAAACCCAACCCCTTTTCCAAGCTGTATAAAATGCTCTGCTAAGTTGAAGGGGATTCCCTGTACTTTCTTCCAGTGCCACACTTGCTATCGTCAGGCTGACGTGATTTGTGTCCGTGTCCCCCTTTCCCCTGCTTACTCCATCTGGACCGAAGGCATAAATGTGAATTTGAAGCACGTTGGTCTTCGTTGCGAAACACATCCTTAGGATAATCTTGGTTCTGAAGACATTCCTTTCTTTCAGCTTTCCTTCCAGGCAGGCCTTGTTCTTCCTCCTACTTCCGGTCACTCTTTCTGTTTCCACTTTTAGGCTGCGAGTGTTGCTCCCTTCTCATCTGTACACTCCTAGCCCACCCCTTCTACCTGCTTTGTTTCAGCTGTTGTTGACACACCAAGGAGTCCGGTCTAGGCTTTTTGCCTCAGTTGCCGGCCTAACATAGCCACTTGCATAATTCATAGACATGTCAACCTTGTTAACTGCTGTCAGGTGTCATCGAGTCAGGTCCAACTTACAGTGATCCTCATGGTGTTTTCAATGGCTGATAGTTTTCAGGATTGCTTCGGAAGTGGAAGTGGATTGCCATATTCTTTACCATTTTTGTGGTACTGGGGATCATGCGGGTCCTCAGAGAGTGAGGAGCAGTTCTCTACCCACTGAGCTAAACCCCAGCCCCATCTCAACCTCAGTAAGTATAAAACTTAACTCTTGATCTCCTGCCTCATCCCTTCGCATTCCTGCCTTCACATCCCATCTAGTCACTTCCCATCATGTCCTGCTGTGTCCCTCTCTCTCCCTTCCCCAGAACCTGAAAGCTTCACTCATTTTCTCTATGGCGGCACGTGAGCTGTGCAACGCCTTTAGCCTCCTAAAGCACTGAAGGAGGCTTTTAGTCCTGAGGCTGCATCAGCTTTTGGTTCTCTATGCCTCACTTCAGTTGGCACAAAAGCCACAGCAGACTTCATAAAGGATATATGAGATAATGTGAATCTGATCTCAGTTCCCTCACCTTTGCCCTGAGGATCAAATCAAAGTCACTTAAGCTTGGAGTCTGAGGGGACCCTTAGACAGCGTCTCAGCTTCCATCTCGATACCAGAACCACGTTAAAGCTGACCAACAACCAATTGTAACTGTGAAGTCACTTTATGTATATATTTCCTGAATGTTTTCATGAGAGATGGATAGAAGATAACTTCCAAATATGTCAACAGAGTACAAACATCCTGTTGAAACTGCTGGGTTTTCTCTCATTGAAACTGTGCTCTTATGCATGATGCCATTGCTTTGTTGCCCCAACCCCTAAACCTTCCCTCTGCCTCTCCGGGGTATTTATTCTGAACTCTACACAGGTCCCCTTTGCAAATATTATATAAGATTATGCCTCCTAAGCGATGTAACAGCTTATAAAACCACGTTGGAACCCGCAATTCTCTGTGGGTCCTGCAGTAGAGCTGGGGAAGCACCTGGGCGCACCAGCCAGCCACATTTGCCTGGCCCAGCCCTGCTGAGGAGCCCTGCGCTGCCTCATCTTTTGCCACTGGACACTTTGACCTTTGCTCCCAACACCTAGTTCTTTCTCACCCTATGCTTTTATACATATTGCTCTGCCTGGCCAAAATATTCTCCCCTCTACTCTTTGTATCCACTAATTTGTTAAATTCTGTTCTGTTATAGCTTTATTATGAAGTACATGAGGGCAGGACCATGTCTGTTATGTTTGCAGCTGTCCCTCCAGTGTCTAACGTTGTTGTTGTTGTTAGGTGCCGTTGAGATGGTATCTGACTCATAGCGACCCTCTGTACAACAGGGGAAACATTATCGTCAGTGCTTCTCTGCTGCTCATAGGGTTTTCAATGGCAGATTGATTATTGGGAGGGGGTTGCCAGGTCCTTCTCCCAAGCCTACAGCTTCTGGTGTTCCCAGGCGGTCTCCCATCCAGGTACTAACCAGGCCCGACCCTGCTTAGCTTCCAAGATCTGACTGGATTGGATGCCACAAGGCTACGGCTGCAGGCTAGTGTCTAACATAGCATCTCGTAAATGGCTGACATTCCAGGAAATTTATTGAATAAATATGCAAATGAATGAAAGAAAAGGAAAAGAAATGGATGAAATGTAAAAGCAGGCTCTTGAATGACTATGTCATAGAGATGTTTGAGTTTTAAGATTTATTTTTAATTATGTTTCTTAAAATACAAACAGAGTTTGGTTTTGGATGTAGGGATTTTTTTATTGTTATATTTTAAAAGAAAGGTTACTTTCTTGTTCCTCTGTGGGTACAATTGGCCCTTTTCAGAATTTATAGGACAACATCTGTAGAAATTAGCGTATATTTTTAATTCACAATTTCTAGTCTCAATTCCTGTTTTAGAAAGCTGTATTAATCAGGTAAAAATATATTTTGTAAATATACACATGCATGTATAAAACTTAGGAATCACAATATAGTATTCTCCTTGTTATACCCTAACTGAACCTATCATATGATTGTGAGAACAGAGTGTGGATCTGAACTATAATATTTTCTTAATCTTAAGTAATATGCAAATACATCATCTTTAACTGTTTATATTTGGGGTAAATCTCCCACAGTGGTTAATTTAAATGCATGTAGCAGCAGCCAATAATTTTCTTCAGCTCCCAAGAAAATCAGAAATTATTCATGCTGAGACAGTCATATACTTGTGCCATTCTTTGGAAATCCTGATGAAAATGGGGTTTAGTCACACTTCTAAGCAATCACAATTTGATCTGTGATTGCAATCTCTTTTTTCAGTCTTCAAGGGAATTTTGATGTGATGAGTGGGTGAGCATAAGTGTAAAAACAGAGGCATAGAGAATACAGAATGGCAAATGACTTTTCTGGATTAGAACTTTTGTGGACCCTCTGGCCAGGATTAAGACGTATCCACTTTATAACCCTATCTCACAAGTTTCCATCAACTTTCTAAATGTGAATAGAAAAGAAGCCACCAGAGGGGGTCTGGCCACCTTGATATACCCTAAACCGGCACAACTCTGTTCAGAGTACTTTGTAATTTTAGCTACCTACGATCCATCCATCCATCCATTCACTCCTCCCTTTAGTTATCGGCTCATTCAGCAAATATTTTCTGCGTGCCTACTCTCTTTCAGGTTTCAAGTTATTTGGATATGGCGACAAACCAGGTAAATCTATTCCCTGGCCTCATAGTTTCTATGCTTAAGTGGGCAGGAGAAAACATAGACCTTATAGAAGCTGTTACACAATTGTTAAATAAAACTGTAGCAAGTGGTATTATGGATCATTACAGCACACCATCAACAAGCATGATGGGAAGTGTGGTCTGACCTGGTATTATCCAAACTCAGAGGCCTTTTCCCTGGGGCAGTAATATTTTATATGAAATATGGTAGTTGGACAGGAGTTAGCTAAAAGGGGAGAGTATGAGTGGAGGTGGAAATGAAATATTCCAGAGAGGACAGCATACAAACCAGCCCTCTGAGACATCACAGCTTCCTTGCCATTTCAAGCTTCTAGAGGCTGCCCATCTTCCTTGGCTTCAGACTCCTTTTCTTCACTGTTCAAGTGAGTTATGTTATATCTCTCTGTGCCTTTCTCCTTTTAGCTCTCCTATCCTGCCTCCTTCCTCCCCTTTTAAGGAAGCTTACGATTAAACTGGGCCTATTGGGATAACCAGGAAAACCTTCTCTAACTTATGTTGTTGTTAGGTGCCATCGAGTTGAGTCCGACTTATGGGTTTTCAATGGCTGACTATTTTGGGATTGCCTTGGGAGTGGAAGGCCAGGTACTTCTCCCATTTTTTTTGTGGTGCTGGGAATTGAACTCCGGACTTCAGAGACTGCAGCACAGCGCTCTACCAACTGAGCTAAATCCCAGCCCTCTCTAACTTATAGCTGGTTAGCATCCCAATATCCATTTGCAGCACTTTGCCATGTCAAATAACACCCTCCAGGTTGTGGAGATTAAGACCTGAACCTCTTTGGGAACAATGATGCTGACTAAAACAAACATGAAAATTTTATATACGGGAGAACCAACTGATTGATTAGAGGTGGTAAAAGATAAAGAAGAAAGTATCAAGGAGTGCTCCTAAGCTTCTGGCTTAAGTATGTGTATATATGGTGCTTGTGTTAATTCAGACAGCAAGAATGGAGCACAGGTTTAGGAATGAGGTGGACACAGGCTTGGGCATGTTAAAATAAAAGCCAGCTACACGGAGATGCTGAGCAGGCAGCTGGATAGATGGATTCAGAGCTCAGAGTAGATGTCTGAATTGAAGACACAAATTTTGAATGTGGATGAACAGGTGGTAATTGCTGTAACAGAGATCACCTGCCGAGAGTTAGCAGCTAAATGAGGCAGACACCATAGGGCAAATTCCTCAATTAATGTACCTTCAACATCTCCTTTCCCTGGTTTCAGCTAAAATCTTTTTGGGAAAAAAGAGTTGAACAGGCTCAGAAGTACAAGCTAAGTATGCCCAGAAAATGTTCCTGTCCACCATTTTAACCTCTTGAGCCTGTGCTCCATGATCTTGAGCTAAGCATGCCCAAGAATGTGTTGAGCATCTTTTTATCTTCAATTATGACCTTAAAATGCGGATGCTCATAGTGCACACCTTAAACAGAGCATGCTCCGGCCCCAAAGTACTTTCCAATATAAATGTGTGCAGAGTCCCTGAATAAAATGCCCACGCTTATTTTGTTCCCAGAGGCAATGCTTTGGAAAAGGCTGTAATGTTCTCCTTTCCTGCTGCAGGTAACAAACCTGTCTCCTTTCTTTTATTTTAGGATTGTGCTTTTTGGCTTCGCACTCATCAAGAGGAGAACTTCCAGTGCTTGCTTACAAGAAGATATAAAAGAAGAGAGTCTAGGATGGAGAGCAGCCACCGTCCCCACCCCCAGAGTCTGCGGATGCTTTGCTTCCCAGAGTTCAGAGCTAGGCTCTCTTCCTTTTTGTTTCTCTCCCCTTCCTCTCTCCCTCCCATCCTTCTTCCCTTCCTCCCTCCCTTCCTCTTTTCTTTCCTTCCTTCCTTCTTTCCTTATCAGGTATTTTTTGAAAAATTTCCAGATAGCTTCTCTTTGCCTCTCATTTTTATTTTATTTTATTTTATTACATCGTTTCCTTGCATGCTGTTTACCTCTCTCTTTTCTCTGACTTCTAGCTATTTTCTATAATAATTTCATTGACATATATCTATAAACTTTTCCCCTTATATTTTGTTAATATAAGATGACACCTGTATGCAGAATAAAAAGGAATGTTGAATTGAAAAGAAGAAAGGAGGTGCTGATCCTGCATTTACCAAGTTTTAAATGTCCAATTTCCAATAGTGTGAGTGGTTGAGTCAGAATTCTGGACTTGAATTCTACCTCTATTACTTGCAACACTAACCATCATGCCTCGGTTTCTGTATCTTCTACATGGGACAATAATCTGAGTACTAATCTCAGAGGGTCCCTGGTAATATTGACAAAGATACTTCACATAAGGTGCTTAGCAAAGTAGTTGGTGCACTGTTGTTATTGTTAGGTGCTGTCGAGTCAATGTTCGACTCATAGCAACCCTATGTACAACAGACTAAACACTAGTGTGAGTGCTTCTCTGATATTCACAGGGTTTTCAATAGCTGATGGTTTTTGGGGAGTGGGTTGCTGGGTCCTTCTCACAAGCCTACAGCACCTGGTGTTCCCAGCCGGTCTCCCATCCAAGTACTAACCAGGCTGACCCTGCTTAGCTTCTGAGATCCGAATGCATCAGACACCACAGTGGTACAGCTGAAGGCACTTGGTGCATAGTAAGCAATAAATAAATTCTGGCTGCTATCGTAAAGCAGAGGAGGAAATTTTGGTCTGCAAGCCTATTTGCATTATCCTAAATACAATGTCCTTCATAACTTTGTTTTTTGTATAGATTCAAGTTATGCTGAGGCTGACATAGCAATCACCAAACTTTATTGTTGTCATGTTGTTGTTGTTAGGTGCCGTCGAGTCGGTATCCAACTCATAGCGACCCTCTGTACAACAGGGGAAACACTATTGCCAGTGCTTCTCTGCTGTTCATAGGGTTTTCAATGGCAGATTGATTTTTGGGAGGTGGTTGCCAGGTCCTTCTCCCAAGCCTACAGCATCTGGTATTCCCGGCAGTCTCCTATCCAAGTACTAACTAGGCCTGACCCTGCTTAGCTTCTGAGATCTGACAGGTTCTCATGCCACAGGGCTATGGCTGCAGACCATCGTTGTCATAGGACATCATAAATAATATTTCAGGAAGAATCTTAGCCCTCATTGGGACTCCATAAATATTGGCTCACATTTTAGTGATCAATTTTGTTTAGGAATATTTTCTAATCTGATAAGATTAAAATCCACCCAAGACTTTTAATTGCATCCCAATCATCCATTGCTATTAGCTTTGAGTATTAATCTCTTCATGCTGGAAACTTCCCTCTGTCTGATATCTTTTCCGCCCCTCAGAGCATTTCCAGTTGCATATTTTGTTTTGATTATCCATTCCAGGTTAAAGTGTAAATAATATCTCAATTTGCCCTAATAATTTGCCTGAATTTTGGTTAAATAACAAATTTAGAGAAGAATATTTAAAATTATCAACAATGACTGATTTCAACATTTAAATTTAATCATTTAAATGACATCAAAGCTGTGACACTAAAATGCTTTTCATGACATTACATTTGTGATTAGCATAGCAACTCACTATATTCACATTGATTCTACCTACAAGGCTAGGATGTATTATTTATGAATTTGATTCCTCTCTGTGCATGAAATATTAAGACTAGATATATAGAGAGGTGTAGAGAAAACTGCTGATTTTCATCTAACATAATGGAAAAACCTGATGGCAAGAATATTTCATATCTTAAAGGGTAGAGATTGAGATGGACTGATTTATTTACACCATTTCTCAGACTTTAAAGCTGGATAGTTAGTTTTGTCAGAGTCTTGAAATATGAGACAAAGATGAGTCGTTATCAGGAGAGAAACAACCCAGGACGAGACTTGTAGTTTCCACTTTTAGTCTTCAACTCTGCTCAAGCTACATTACAACGTGTGTCTCAGAAGAGGTGTTCACAAATGCCACAATAAGCCCCTGGCTAACAGATTTGCAGAATAAATACTGTAACAGATACAGGCGTACTATCCTTAACAACTCACTATGTAGTGAAAAGCACGCGTTTTTAAGCAAGTGTCTACGGATGGCCTCTAAATCAAAACCCATGACCAGCACCACCTATGTGCGTCGCAGTGCGCATCCCACCTTCTTCTGGCTGTTAGATTTCTGACTCGGTGAGATAACATCCTGTCTCCACGCAGCAATCCTTCAACACAGACTGTTCACACCAGGCAGGTGGGCGAGCCAGTGGAGAAGGGAAGAAAACGCGAAACCCTGTGAGCATCATGTAAGCTCCATCTCCACCTGATCCATTCTTCCCCTGCCCTGCAGGTGGAAGGGGTGAGGATGGAGACCTTCCTGAGACTGCAGGAGGCTGTGCTGAACAAACACTGTGTTTCCTCAGAGGACACAGTGGGGTTCTCCATTTCAGAAACGTTGTAATGCAAAAGTATGTGAGTGTAAGAATCTAAAAAGCGGAAGAATAGTCATCTGGTAAGCTACGTTCTGTTTTCTTCCTTAAACTATTACCTTGGTGACAAGTTTACATTTTTGAACAATGCACTTCCTTTGCCTCCTACCCCACACCTAATCCAATAGCAAATCAGCCCACGTTATCTTCCACATATATCTACTCTTTTCCCTAGCCACTGCAAAATGCCTCTGAACTGATCACCTGTACCCATCCTCATCTTTTACAATCATTTTGCACATAGTAGGGCGGTTTAACATGAGCGTGACTATGTGAAACCTCTAAACACATTCACGAAAAAGTCTGAGGTACCTTCACAGCTTAACCTGGAGGTTTTCCTGCTGCCGCCTCTGGGTTCTGGCCTCCCTTCTTGGGCTTCTCTCTCCCCTTCTTCCTCATCAGAGGGGCCTCCACTTGCTTGCCCCCTCCAGCCAGGGGCCACGGCGCCAGCATTCTGCTCTGCCTAGGGGCTCCTCCCTGGATATTCATATGGTGCTCCTGCCATTTCCTCACAGCAGCGCTCACACACGACCTCTGCAGGTCAGCCCTTCCTGTCCATCCT